>OMOW01112529.1:0-13522 GCA_900312555.1 Lamprogrammus exutus | reverse complement strand
CAGGGGACACGTTGTCCATCTCGAGCACCGTCAGTGACACTGCCATGTGCAGTTAGATCGAGATGGACAACGTGTCCCCTGTGCTCCTACCTGAAACAGAAGACACAAATATTAGTTGTGGTCATCCACAAAACCTTTGCTGAATGATTCACACAACACAAGTTTGTCTCACGTGGACTGGCTTCAAGGTACATTTTAGCTCAACAAGAGGGATTCCCTGCACAAAGCACTCACAATGCAATTCCTTCAAGGCACTGCTATGATGTCATGCTATATTAGAAGTCAAAACACACAAATAATTGGAATCTCCCAAAATTAATATAGTCAAATATGCAATAACTGAGAATGTGTCCAGACCAGATCACCCAACCTCTATCCCTCGTCAACCTATCAGAGATGGAGACATCTGCAGAAGGTGCAACTGGCTCATAGGTAGCTGATGGTGCAGCAGCGGTGATAATGGATGTAGTCTGTGCTGCTGGCCCAGCAATTCAGGGATCACTGCTGACGGCAGCCTCGCATCCCACCGCCCACTGCACTGCTCAGCTGCTGCTCTGTCACTACACTGACAACAACCAGCATTCGCACAACTGAGGCTTTCTACGTTTCCCTTGCATGGCCCCAACAGATAATTTGGTGCGATCAGAGACATCTTCACACACTAAAACTGGCTATTGTTGCTGAAATCTGGTCTCTGGTCATGTGTATTCAAGGAATACAAATAGATAAACAACACTTCACACTAACTTGTAGTAAGCCAAACCTATGAGATTAATAGAGACATCACATCACAGAGACATTGGCAATGAATCAACTATAAATGTAGTTTATTTAATGGCTGTTTCACAACAGTAATGATTAGACTGTTTCATATCATGACAGATAAAAGAAAGCTCTGAAATCAATTTGATTGTCAAGTGACCTAAATATTTGAACAACTGTTTATTAATAGAATCATGTATTGTGCAATTCTGGTGAAAGGTCCACTTACTGTTGGCTCCGAGTGTGAACGTGAAACTGTATCCTCTTTTACCACGTGCCCACCTTGTTGCCCAAATGTTTCTCTGTCTCTAAGCATTAATTTAAAATGTATGACTATGGGCGGTGTGAGTGCACAGTTAGAAGACATTAGATTCATTCATTTCTACCTACTGCTTTATTCCTTGGATAAGTTATGTTTTGCCAAACTGTCTACTGTGAGGTTTGCTGAATGTTCTGAGGTTGTTTGTTAATATCTAAAAGCATGGTGGGGACATGATGGCACCTCTGTACGCTCTTGGACCACATAGCACCTGGGGTACCACCCACCTGCGACAAGTCTTGTGTTATTATGAGATCTTATTACAGGTTTTGTCATTTTTCTGTGTCATTATTTCAACAAATACACAAGCTCAGTGAGTTACATCACATGTCAACATACCATGCTTTGTGTATTAACATGAAATACTAATTTGGCCAGTGGAAGGCAGTCCATCAGATGAGCCGTAATCACTTGGCCTCTCTGGAGAGCATTAGAATATGATCCAAAGTGTCGACTACAATTGAGATTCATTGCTTAACACCACGCCATTATTGATTTGATTTGAATTGTTTAATCAGGTACACAGTCCCTTTAGATGTGAGTAAAACAAAATGATTTGTGCATTCTGCATTTTTAGCCAACAAAAGCTGGTAACAAATGGACATGCATAGATTAATTTCAGTGTGCAGGATTGTTTCAAATAAAAATAAAAACTATCACAGTGTTGTTCAATGTTCAGTTAAGAATGTCTTTGGAAGAAAAAATAAATAAGCCAAACCCTGTTTCCCTTATTTGATCTGAAAGTACCTACAGTGCATTTTCGGACAGGGGCAAAACAACTTAAGGCATGAAAGATGAATCAGCATTCTAAAACTCAACTAGAATTACACACACCTCTTCCTTTCTTTGATGATGCATGGAAGTGTAACGAGACATGTGTGTGTTCTGAACCGTTGCAGGACCGTAGAATGAGTACACCACATGGAGCAATTGAGTATAGTCTACATCTTGCCAGTTTAAATTCTAAAGAGTGTGTTCCAACTGGAAAGCTTAGGGATTGTGTCGGTTGTTGGCTCTAAGCTAAACCATGCTGGTCAGGTAGTCAGTGTGCCAAATGCAAATGGCAAGTCAGACCTCTACCACAAACACGTGTCTCACTTGTGACTGGAAACAGTCAAGTTGATCAAGTTAAATGCTAAGTTTGTTACATATAGCACTCCTGAAAACCTACTTCAATTGACAGGACTTCAAATTAAATTTTACCATTTCTGTTGAAAGACACAGTAGTTAATGCACTGACTCTATAGGACTACTGGCTTGTACTTGTGAGGAAAATGCAAATGAGGCTGCGACACAAAATTTCTGAAAGCACTGATACAGTCCACCCCTTTGTGATGGCTGTGATCTTTACCATTGACTAAACACACTCTCCTGCTCAGTGCTTAAGACTGCAACAGTGAAAGTGTCTGCAGTGAAATATTAATGTGGGGAGGAATTAAAAATTAAATTGGGCAGAGCGTCAGTATATTGGCCGAGTGGAACTGGTTCTAAATGTATTGGTACAGTATTTCACAACAACTCACTTTCCAAGCATCAGATGAGGAAAGTGATGGACTAAATAGGCCAAATAATAGCTTGGGTCCCAATCTGCTCTAACAAATAAACAAAGGCCAGTCATTGCATTCAGGTGTGCCAGCAAAAGTGTTTTGGTATTGTGCACTCTGGGTTACTGACACACCTAAATGGAAATGATTACTAATGTTATTAGTTCCACCTGTGCTCTTCCTGGTATGAAAAACCAAAATGTACGCTGTGTAAAGGGCCTGTTTACAGTTGACACAATGCCTGTCTGGTAGAGACAAAGGAGAAGAAGAGAAAACTGGTGTTGAGTGGTCAAATAGCTTGAATTTGTTTGCTGTGCAATAATCAGACACACACTATATATGACTTACAGCATCTCACGGACAAAACTATTCTTAAGCCTCTACACACCCATGTACCCACACAAGATGTTTTCATCTATTCTGGTGGATTAGACCTCTTGTCAGAACTGTGTGGGTGTGTACACACCCTGACTCTCCTGTTAGTTTTGTTGTACCTGTTAAGGCAGGAAAAACTTGCACCTTTAGTGCTTTAAATGTGACGTTGGTAATTTACCAGCATAGCTCCACCAAACATCAACCGGAAAAAGTCTAAATCAGATGTGAAGGCCCCTTTATGGTCTCAAGATACTACATGTTTGAAACTCACATCCATAGAGGGAGGAGGAAAAGGGATCAGGATTCCAGAGGAATCTAAAAAATTCTTTGAAGCATTCCAGAGACAGCATTAATAACCTAAGTGTCAAAAAAGCAGAATTGGAAGAAAAACGACAACTGAGCACAACAACACAGGGCCAAAGTACAACTGAACAAGATAAAGAGCTTTTCTGATGTTAGCATGAATACAAATTCAAGACTTCCTGTAGATACACTGAAAAGCAAATGTCTTCCAGCAAAGAGAACTGAGCTTTGCTTTTAATGTGAAGTAACCCCATGAAGTCATGCAGGACAGCAACTCAATGTAGGTCATTTCGGTTAGTTCAGTGTTTCCCCTACCACTGGACAGGCTCGGTGGTTAATGGGCCAACAAGGGAGCCCCCCATGCCAGAAAATGACCTTCATTACTAAATATGATGGCCCAAGCACCTGGATGCAAAGTGAACGCTTTGGGATCTACATGCTGGCTGACAACAGCTTGGGTCGCTCTGCGACAGTGCCTGTGATTTTATGCCAAATTCCTAATCAGGGTTTCTACCTGGAAGGGTCAGGAGGAGTTTATGTTGTGGATGTAGAAGTTAATCTAACACAAAAACACACACATCGCTTGTTTTCACTGACACAAACACCAGTATCTGTAGCGCACATGTGATTTACGACTCCAGGAGGTTTGGAAAAAAATCAATACTTTGGCAGAAATGTTCACAAACTGCCTCCACGGGATCCTCATAGGCTCCCACTTTGCAGTTCAGAAGTTGTAATCACCTCATGTGATGCATTCGGGTGCTCATGGTCAGAATCCAAAAAAGAAAATTCAGCGGAAACAGGTTTCTATTTCTATTTTTTTTAATCCTTCAGCAAATCACATATATTCCATGGCGGCACTGTGGAATATGTAACGCTGTTGTGGAATATGTTGTTGAAGTCTAGTTTTATTACACCTGCAGGGCTTTCCACAAGGATATGGAGTAGCCAGCCAGTGGGGGGAAAGTAGCCAACTAGGGGGGTCCGGGGGAAATTCTGGCTGAAAAAGCCCACACTCTAATGCCACTATTCCATCATATACACTGATCTTAATTATTGTATATCATATTTTAATGAGTTTGCCAACCCAATTGTAAACATGTAGTGAATTACTGTAAAGTAGAATTAGGCTTCTCGTGCATTTTAGCCCACACAGTCTGTAAATAGCTATTAAGATTTAAAACCATGCATATTCCTCACTGATCAGAACTTTGGTACTTAAGAATCATTAGACCTTTTTTTTTTTTTAAATGTATTTATTGCCACCTTCACTGTAAGGTTTATCAAGACATGCCACAATGATGGTTAATGTATTGTTTTACTAGAAACATAAATGTGCTCTTATTCAACGAAAAAAAACAGGGTTATTTTAAGGGGGAACATGTTTTTAATCAAGTATTACCTAGCCAATGTATTGGTTACTTTGTTACTTTGACAACATTGCCTGTTTTAGTTTGTGTTTGCAATGCGTCTTAGAAATGGCTCTGCTGTAAAAAGCGCAACGTAAATAAAGATAATTCATTTATTTGTTCATTCATTAAGCCCATAAACGTCTGTGTGGCGTATATGGAAAAGGCAGCGCTTTCAGTGGACCTTTTAATACTTACTGCACAATTGTCAAGTTGCTGCCACCGGTGTTTTCCGAAGCAGCCCGCCTAATGAGGATGTCCCCTGTCTGTGCAATCAATGTAATTCTTAATGTGTTTTGTCATCAATTATTTTGCTAATATTTGTCAAATGCTGAAGACGACTATTCGCTCTCTACTCGGCAGGACACAACCTCTCTGAGCGCACACATTCATATAGAGCATGTGGGGGCGGTACCGATACAGACAGATGGGCAGGTTTCTCTATCATCATGCTTGCATTGTTTTGAAGCGGAGGCTAGTGGTCCTACATGTACACACATAGCACATCGCAACTTGTTAATCAAAACTATTTTATGAGAATCAAATATAATAAAGTAGCCAGCAGGACTTAAATGAGTAGTCGGTTGTTTGGCCGGCAGCCGTCATTTATGGAGAGCACTGCACCTGTAAAATTGTAAACACTCTGATGTTGGCGTTGTCCCATCATCGCCTCATATGATGGGAAATATGTCACACACGGAAAAAAAGATGTTTCCAGAAGCACCATATCAGTCAGACTGAGCCATTATCACATTGATGCCATTTAGCCTGATCCTGGCATGAGGACCTTCAAACGCCCATGTTTTTCCCAGCATCCCAGACTTCCCAGCATTGTGAACCTGAGGCCAAGCTAATCATAAACCCCAACTTAATAGGCTTGTTCCACATTCAGGTCCAAAATATATCATGTGAGGCCATTATCATGAGCCATTTTATCCATGTGGGGTTACCGTGTAACAAAGGTATTTGTCATTGACAGGAGCAATTAGATTCCACTCGCAAAGTCAAAGTGAAAGGCATTTGGCTGTTATTGCAGTCAGCTTTAAGATACAAAGCGCTTTGCCTGTTTCAGATGAGTGACATAGTTCCAGGTAGAAGACAACACCCAGGGAGTCTCCAGTATGATAAGTGACATAAAAAGTAACAAGACATCTCTGCATGGATCACTTCCCCTCACTTGGGCCTTATCCGAGTCATGGGTTCATATAATGGCATGGCGTGCCCAACCACAGGACTCAACTGGTTTTTGGGATGAATACAGCAGGGAGCTGCTAGGTCTTATTTCAGTTCCACTGCATATTTCAGTAGGCATTCACACAGACGAGGAGTTGACCCATTTTGGCAGGTTTCACCCGCCCGTTCGCGCCCAACAGTGGATGTCTGTAATTTTGCTGCTGTCTGACTGACATGTCTGGGTTCTGCTTAGATGAGGGTTCTTATGAGCAACTTAATCTACAATGATGTAACAGAGAAACCCAGGTTTCTGACACCTCAGGTGTGGCCACCATCACTTCAAGTGCTAATGGAGCAAGGATTCTTGCTTTTCCTCTTTCTAGTAATATAATTATATTACTTTTAATTGTCTCTTTATTGTGTCAAAAACTTGCAGACATTGTCTGTTTGGTGTAAAAGATGTAAAATGAAGCAATCATTTGTTAAACATCCCAAAACAGCATTGAAATTCTGCAAAGGGGTTCTGATTTTTTTTCATGTTAAAGAGAACACATATCGCTAAGCAACAGACTAGCTTGCATACTTTCCTTAGAAGTGCGATCTCACAACTCTTACACTCAACCTAAGACGTTATTTAAAATTCAAGCAATGCTTTATTACATCTGTATGCCATCAGTAAATAAGTCCCTGGTAGACTGAATATGTGGGACAAAGAACAGGTGACCATGTAATAAAAGCATAAAAAGCATAGTCATATTGCTACATCACTATCCTATAAACTGTATTATGGTTATGCAAACATCAGTGTTGCTAATGATTGACTGGTGCTGATAAGAGTGGAATGTGTTACACATTACCAATCTCCACTACAGCTTTTAACAGACACTGGTGCCTCTTTTCATTTCTCTGAGGGTCAGGCTGGATACAACAGAGGCCACTGAGCCTGTAAGGAAGAACCACCCAGACAGAAAACACTAAAGACCAATTTGGGTTTTCTCTCATTTCAGTTGTCTCCAAGTGATTTATGACATCCACACTAATCTCCCATTTGTATCCTAAGCAGAACTACTGGCACTGAGTTGTTTTCAATCAATTACTCTCGGTTTCTGATGCAGACTTTGAACAAGTGCCAAATTGACACAGCAATCAACTCCTAAATCAACTCCATAAGGTTTAGTTACAATTCTGGTTTGAAATCAGCTGAGTGACGGCCTTTGCAACGTGTAGTACATGACCAGTCGTTTGTTGGCCAAATGAGCATCTGACATATTACTAATTTCATTGCTGCCATGATGTTCTATCAATTCATCACGGTTGTCACCAGACCTGTGATTAAAACAGTGTGAGGACACTATGATCCACATCAAAGAGAGTAAAGTCAAAGCAAGAAGCAGCGTTTCCATGCGGGCAGGCACACACCTACTCTACTATACCAGAAACGTCAATGAATGGAAAGGTTAAAATATCTGAACCCAAATACAGCCTGGCCACACAGCATGCTGGCACTTCGGGAGTAATTGGAGTAAATATCGAGCCAGAGTTTAAGTCAGCTAATGTGAATTAAACTGAAGTATTTCCCAGAGAACTGGTAGAGGGAAAGCCCAATGTTTACGTAAACAGTGAGCTATTACCTGAATCGTGACAAATCCTGTGGTTTAGCACTGCAATACATTTACCAGTCGATTGAAGATTAGAAGTATTGTTTCTGTCGACGACCAAACCAACAGTAATCAATGTGACTGTTGGTTTAATATACACTAAAAATTTGTAACCGTATATTAAACAAGCAAAAACTAGAGGAATGCAAGAGTAGCCAGGCTGTTGTGTTGTTAGCTTTAGCTGCTAATTAGCAAATGCTACACAAGCTGGTAAACATTAGCTAAACAGAAACATTTGCTAACTCAGCATCTTGATAGCTGAGTTATTGCGAACGAACAAACAAACATTGGCTGCGTTTTAAATGTTATAGTCATATCTCTTACCTGGTGAGTGATACTGAAGAGGGGCACCTTCACACAGCCAAAACGCCGACAGAAAAATACCACTAGCCAGCATCAAAACACATCCATGACGGCTCTCCATCCTCCGAGCTTAGCTAACAAAATGTTAGCTACTTACAACTGTGGTCCTGAATAAATAGATTTATATCGTGCGAAATATGATGTTGTGATCATTGACAATCAGTTTTAACTTCAGCGTAGGTGCGATAAACAGGCATGTTTTCGGTTTGGTTAGCAACTTGCTATTAGCTACAGTTAGCATTAGAATGATAACAGTTTCAGCTAACGACAGCAAACACCGCTACGACTTGTGTTGTTCCGTTGTCCATAAAGACGGAGAGGAACGATTACCTTTCACGGCCGATCATATTTAATAAATGTAGTTTATCGCAATTTAAACTAACATGGCTAAAAGATATAAACGATGAATAACCCAGACTACCGTGAAACACCTCTTCTCCAAAGCGCCATGTTCCTGTACAACGTCACAGCACAGAATGAGGCGTAAAACTTCACGGGATTGACATGCGCTTAAGCTAATCAGAAGCAAGAATGCCGTCACATTTACAGCGCTCAGCCAATCATATTCGAGCTTTAGTATCGCTCATGTAAACCCAGAGCTGTGTGTCAAAGCTAAAGAAAGCTTTTTACATCCAGTCACTTCCAAACATGTGAGGCACGCAATGCCGATGAGGAAAGATGACATGTCTAAAGGTTTATTCCTGGATTTACGGCCATCCATAAAACACCAAGCAGTCTGAGTTTAGGGGTGGGACAGCCTGGTTACTACAAGTGGCAACTTAGAGACACAATGTAGCTGCTGTGTATAGATGTTCCCGTGGGCATCCCGTGATTTTTTGTGAATACTGCAGGAGATCGCATTTTCCTGTAACATTACTATCAACATTATTTATTAATCACGACAGAACAAAATGTGCATCACTGAAATTCTAAATATAGTGGTCAAGGTGTGTCATTTTCGGCATGGTGCTTGATTTGGGGGATTTAATAATACAATATTAAAACAACATTTCACGGATGAAGCATTTTTTAATTTCTTAAAATAACTGGGACACTTGACTAACGCAATGTAAAAGCCCTGGACTTATCATTATTTTGTGAAGCATTCAGTGATGGCTTCTGCCGCTGTATTATGCTTTAGTGTCAGGTGTACTCATTACCTCTGTCCCACTCCAAGCAGCAGTTCATAAACCACAAAGCCAGCACAAGTTATTATCGAATATCATCCAAATTTAAAGGCATACTGTGTGACAGTGCAACACAGAGCTGATGTTGCCTGCTTTGAGTAACACTGTACTCCCTGGGGGAGTGGGGATACAGTGTTCTGCTACTTTATAATGGGTAAAGCCATACATTGACTTTTTGTAAAGTATAAGCTGTGAAAATATGGTATACAGTAAGAGTAAGAGGATTAATGTCAATTAATTACATCTTAATTAACCAATACTAAATCATTAAATCATCATAGTTCTCTGTGTACAAACAAAACTACACACTTCCCCCACTGCCATCTACAGCTAGAATTTGTAATATAACATTGTAACATATCAATTGTATTCCATATGCTTACACAGTCTCATTCTTTTATATTGTTATTTGTATCACATATTATCAATATTAAAATTCACATATTGTTTACTTAAAAGATTTTGCATTTCTGCAACCTGCTTCTATATTTGACATTATTATTATTACCTGTTATAAACAGTAACAGTACTAAATAGCAGTAGTAAATACTAAGTTGTACAATTTTCACATCATGAATTTGAAATTTCATTTTTTTTGTCATGTCTGCAAGTTTTCAAAACAGTATGAGTGAGACAATTATCTGCTCTGATTAACTGATGAAGGGGGAGGTGGCACTCTGTGGCGTGGGGGAAATCTCCCTGGGTTGCTTCTGAAGCTGCTAGAGAGTGGTGCTAGGCACAGAGGAGGAGAGGCTGAGATCTGCACATCTGCATACCAGAGGCTCAGAGAGTGCAAACCTTACCCAAAGCACAGTGAGTACCAGCCTTTTGCATATACAGGTGGATGGCAAAGTGTGTGTGATGCTGACTGGTGTTTAGGGGGGGTTGTTTTGTGTTCTGATTTTGCAAACAATGCACACAAAAAATTGGCATTTTCTCTTGGTGTTGCAATGATGATGCAAGTTGCATCCATTTTATTGCTGGAAAATTTTGTCCTTCATTTAATGAAACAAATTATGCATGACCAGTCAATTGTTATACTATTTAAACCTCTTCATAGGATCTTTGGTATCACATGAAAATGACACACAATGCTGATGCACCAAAGGTTTACACAAGGAACAATTATTGTGCTTATTTCATCTACAAGTATACAAGTACTGATGATTTTAGTCTGGCAGTGACTGTGTTATGTGTTCGCAAAACACACCTGTGCCAGCTTCATTTACTGTATTTCGTGTGTGTGTGTGTGTGTGTGTAGCCATAGAGGACCATGGCATTTGCAGGGATGCTGAGTGATGAGGACATCAAGGATGCAGTCCAGGCTTGTCAAGGTGAGTCAGATCACATCACACACACATACTCACATACAGAGGGACATGCTCTGTACAAGCACCTTTTCATCCACACAAGCACACATAATATAAGAGTATATATCCACATCCATGGTGGATTTAGCCACTAATAAACCAACTCCCACTCCCACAGGGGATGTCAATAAGATCTGTTGTTCACAGGTGGAACAGGGAGTCTGCAGGTAACCAGGCAGCCATGGGGCAAGGGAGTTACCACACAGAAACCAAAGTGTTTATGCTGAGCTTTCACGCAGAGAAGACCAAATCACACCAGCCATACAGCCCTCACATCTGAAAAGAACTTAATTATTTATCTCTTGCAATTCTTTCTGCTTGACAAAGCAGACACAGCAAATCCGGTGGAATGAAAATGAAATGTCAGTGCTTATATACCCTTTGTTGTAGAAAAGCCCCCTTGGTAGCGATAAAGGGTGGGGAGGTATTGGGGGGACTTTGCCAATCCCACTTTATGCATGCATTGTTGAATTAGGGTATTTTGTGTGGTGTGTCTCTATGACATTTTAAGCTACAAGTGAAAGTGGAAGTAACAGAGAAATCGTGTTGATAAGATAGGGATGGAAATTCGGTTCCTTAATAAGTCAGTTCCTTATTATAAGCCTTTATTTTTTCATATCACAGTGTAAATGCATTAAATAAGATAAGAGTATCATTTAAGTATTCACAGTTTTAGGAAATTGTCCTTTCTCAGCATTTCTGCTTTCAAAGGCTTGACAAATAAGGGGCTTTTAACATTAAACTTTGCATTAGAATCATTGCCATGGTCTACAGTCAGTGTGTTTCGAGTGTTTCAATGACAAAGTGACATAGCACATAAATGGTATAGGGCAGTGGTGCGCTACAGGGTGTATATCGGTAAATGTCAACGGTTGAAGTATAAAAGTCATCTGAGCGAATGAGTAAATGGGACATCTCTATTCAGCCCCTTGTCAGTCTTGTTCTCTTGGTACTCAGTGATTGACCTGTCACATCCACATCTGTCTATCTCTCTCCCTAGTTTGCTTTCTCACTATCGCTCTCTCTCTGCATGCCCACTTAGCTCCAGGCACGTTCAACTACAAGTCATTCTTTGCACAAGTGGGACTGACTGGCTCATCTGAGGCTGACCAGCAGAAAGTGTTTACAGTCCTGGACCAAGACCAGAGTGGCTACATTGAGATGGAGGAGCTCAAGTAAGAAGTAATAGCGTATATGTGTGGTGGAAGGGCTTAAGCATGTATAGAGGGTGGTAGGGATGGTATGTGTGTGATGTAACCTGCTTTCATGGGCCGTCAGGCAGGGCATTGTATTGAGAACACCACTGGGGCAAGAAAAGCTTGAGGGGAGAGGAATGCTGGTAAGTGTTGGAGGTGGGGGATAAGACAGCTCTGAAAGACTTTTGATGGGAGAAAATGCCATTACAAAAGATAAATTCCACTATTCTATTCTATGTTTTTGTCACCCCATCAGACGGTTCCTTCAGAATTTCTCTCCAGGGGCCAGGGAGCTGACTGTGGCTGAGACCAAGACCCTGATGGCTGCAGGAGATAGAGATGGTGATGGCAAGATTGGAATGGAAGGTAGGCACACGTAAAGCATCAGGGAAAGTTTTCTGCGGAAGAGAAAATGGAACCAACTGCAGAGAGGAGCTGTTCACTATTAAGTGCTGAAATTGCAGTTCTATACAAAGCCCAGTGCTGGCTTTCAAGACAAAACCCCAACAGAATGGAGAATGTTGTGTTCAATAGATTGAATCCACTGTTTCTTTTCTCCCCACAGAGTTCTGCGAGCTCCTGAAATAAAGAGAGAGCAAACATACGACCAGGGCTGTCTTTTTTTGTTGTTGTTGTTGTCAACTGATTGCTAATGGAAATCCCAAATTTCGAGATTGTGTGATGCGAATTTCAGAAATCTAAGATATTCTGTACCTGCCTGCTGTTCTCCCTGTTGATGTGATACATTAATGTATAAACTATTTGGTGGATGGACAGCCAAAGGTGGATATTCATTGTTTGAGTTCAGTCACTCCAATACATGGAGAGGATCAATAAAGATATATCAAATGTGATATTGCTGTGTGCTGATGTTTTCTGCATTGCATGGGATGGACAATGCTCCTTACATGAATAGATTAATAGGTAATAGTGCAAATTCACTGAATCAATGTATAATTATTATTAGTTAATTAATAATTCTGGGCATCATGGAAATTTGCAGGCAAGTTTTTATCAGGCAAGTGATGACTCACAAAGTTAATGTAGTGGATAGACATATAACTATATCACTATATGTACATGTGGCATGTAGCCTTACACAAACACATGCAACATATAAGAACAATGGGTCTGAATAGTTCATTTTTGTGCTGCATCAAGCTCCATTTTAATAAAAAATGATAATTAATATTATATACTTAATTATAATACATTATACAATTTTTTAAGTGTGTCTATCCAATTGGTACCCATGCATAAAATCACACAATCAGTCAGTCACTTTACTAATAAAACTGACTAGAGCAAGGCACCCTTTGGGCCCTTCAGGCGCTTTTCCTCTAGCAGGCCGCTAGAATCTGCACCACCACCACCATCCTGGCGCCGTCTTTGAGAGTTGGATCAGGTGCTGCTTGAAGGTTCTTAAGCAGCATGACTGGAGCTCCTACTTTCATTTTCATTATAAGGTCAGGTATTCCAGAGGGTGTCAATGAGTTCAGGAACACGACAGGCAGTGCATCCTTGTGATTGTCTTCCGGAACTGATTCAGCTGAAAAGTAGACCTTTATATTCTCCGGGGAACACAGCCAAGCACATGTTGTTGATGTCTCTAATATCCTTGTTCAGAGGAGTGTATACAGTACATTTGAGAAGGTTCTCTTTGTCACCACATCCATTCTGGAGGTCAGGGAAGGTCTCAGCAATCAGAGTCCTCAGATCCTTCACCAAGTAACTTGGAGGAATCTGGACCTGAACTTCACTCTCCCCGTGTTCAATTTGACCATCCCCCAAATATGTCAACTGTGACCTCATTCATGATGTCATCATGGGGGTGCTAGGGTGGTTCCATTCATATCTCCCACT
>OMOW01112519.1:0-11268 GCA_900312555.1 Lamprogrammus exutus | reverse complement strand
TGACTCGGCCTCTCTCTCTCACTGACAGCTGCTAATTACAGGCTGACCAGGCCCTGCTGCGCTCTGCATGACTGCCTCGCGCCCCGCTCAGGTTACCCAGAGCGAGAGAGAAAGAGAGAGAGGGAGAGAGTGAGAGAGAGAGAGAGAGAGAAGAGAAAGGTAGGTGGGCAGGCGAGGAGGGAGAAAAGAGGAGATAGTAAGAGACAGAAAGGACAGAGGGGGTAGAGAGGGAGAAACGGAGAAGTAGAACAGAAGGGATGAATGGGAGACAAGAAAAAGAGGGAGAAAAGAGAGAATGGCAGGGGGGGAAACCGGCACAGTGGATTAGAGTGGACAGATTAAGCTCCTGTGTGGAATACACGTTGTGGTGAAAGAATTAGAGAGCTGAAAGGAAGATTTAGAAGGTGGATAGAGGAAGTTTGTCCCAGCGGAAAAGAGAGACAGAGGGAGAGAGAGAAAGACAGATAACTGGAGAGGGAGAGGTTTTGAGCTCGTCAGTGAGACAGGCAAAGGTCAGGGAATGCACTGAAAATCATGAGAAAAATGGAAAGTTCCAATGAGGCTTCCCCCTCTCCAGTTTAGTGGGGGAAAACCCAGAGGAGTACATTTCCACAGTGTACCCCAGAATGAGGGCTCTGCGCCATCTAGTGGTAATTAGAAGACATCACAGCAGATTGCATTGGATGCGATGGGGGAATTTTGGGTCCTCAGTGTAGACTCGCAGGCGACTCGCTCGTCCGTGGAGTCAAAACTCTGCAGAAACATGACAAAAACTTTTGAATTTTCCACACCAATTAAACATTATTTCCTGTGTCCTTTGATATATCCAGCCTAGTCCCATCAGGACAGTCTCACTACAGCGATGTGTCCTCGCTACGTGCTCCACTCCTCAGCGGCCCTCCCCAGGCCTGCAGAGCTAAGTATAATCTAATGGCCTCCAATATGACTCATGGATTGGGACCGGGACAAGGCATCGGCCACTGCTTGGATCAATACATGGGGCCCCCTCAGGCCCCACCGCCGCACAGCATGATGGGCCACAGGGGCATGCCGCCCACAGAAGGTGAGTCAGAGGATCGCATTACATTACATCTCCTTAATCTTACATCTGCTACTGATGACTCCAAAGATACCTGAAAAATGAGACAGAAACGCCCAGATTTCTGCTTCGGTCAACGGCAGTGTTCATGAAATCAAACATGGAAATGCTTTTGAACCAGAGGAAATAAAAGTAATATAAATTGGAAAACTAAATAAAGTGGTTTGCTTTTGCTATATGGTTGATTAATGTGATTCACAGGACTACAGACATATTTGTAATGCAGATTTTGGCAATGTGCCCTATGGTGAGTCTCTCAAAGGTTTATTTTTGCTGAGGCATGTTTCAGCCTTTCTGTCCTTCCCTTTGTTTCTGACAGTTGGCAATGGCGCCCCCTACTGTAACCAGAACAACATGATGTCTTCCCATCACAACTTCTGCCAGAGCCAGCCTGGCTCTGATCAGATCGGCTCTGGAGATGGTAAGAAATCATTGATGGCCTCTGGTAAAAGTGTTTCCTTTGAATATAAATGTCAACACTGAAAGATTTTGTGCGATTAAAGTTAACCCTGCTGCTCTCGGCTGCTCCCCTGCTGCCGTTCCCCTTAGGCTCGAGGTTCTCTACACCTCGTTCCATGCTGAAGCTGAGTAAAAAGAGAGCCCTGTCCATCTCACCTCTGTCTGATGCCAGTGTAGACCTGCAGACCGTCATCCGAACATCACCCAACTCCCTGGTGGCCTTTGTCAACTCTCGCTGCAACCCTAATGGGGCCAGTTCTTATGGTCACCTCTCTGTGGGTGCCATGAGGTCAGACATATCTCCTTTCTAAACAAATGCAGTTTGTAAGCCAATAGCAGTGTCCATATCTTTAACATCTGATTCAAAGTTATTCACAAATGAGCCAAATATCACTGACAAAAAATGCACAAGATCAAATCCTTTTTATTTCAAAATGCATGGGTGCACAGGCAGACACATAAGCTATATGTTTTTCATGAAAATTGGTATTTTACGTTATTAAGAGACCATGCATCTACAAATTGACCACTGCTTATAATAGTCCTGTTGTTGTTTCCTCTGTTGTGCCACAGTCCATCCATGGGCTATTCCAGCTCTATGAACTGTCAGTCCAGGCCGCAGGGGTCCATGTATGGAGGCGGTGGAGGTACCCCTCTGGGTGGACACACTCCCGGCCCCTGCCAAACTCCCCGCTTGCCTCCCCACAATCCTCGCCTCCATGCAGCGCCCAAGCACGGACACGTAAGACTGCTTCCTCACCCCGCTTCATGAAACAGACATAACAATCGATCTGTGACAGCCAGCAGTGGATGAATGAGACGAATACGAAGACAGAGACATATATACAGGAAAAAAAGTCAGTTAATTGTGGGCGTGTAGTTGAGAGAGAAACAGGTTGAGACACAGATAAGTGAGTAGGAGCAAAGTGATTGGTTGATTTTCATGTTGTGACTTGTAAATCGCTGTTGTTGGTGCAGCTGAAGACGGAGCCGGGGCTTGGAGGGGTGATGGATGGCATCAATGTGAAGAGCCTAGAAGAGAGGTCAGAGGGCGATGTAGCCAGTCCTTCCTCCACTGGTACCCAGGTACAGTAACAGTCTCACTCAGGCTAATTCAACATCTTTAAACTTTAGTTTTGACCATAGTTTCATCAAATACTCAATAGATATGCATTATTAGATACGCCAGGGGCCATTAGGGGGATTGAAAATGGCATTTGTCAGAGTTTGTCATTGAATGTGTACAAACTAACAGTAATAATTAAATGCACAAACTAACATTTCACATTCATTAGTACACTAGTCTGCCTCTGAAATTCAACATAAATCAACTTCACTTTCGGGTATGAACACAAACGTGCCCCCAGGACCCTCTCCTGGGTCTTTTGGATGGCAGAGATGACTTGGACAAGGAAGATGGGAAGCCTGAGCCAGAGGCTGTCTACGAAACCAACTGCCACTGGGAGAGCTGCAACAAGGAGTTCGATACACAAGACCAGCTCGTTCATGTAAGAGATACATTACTGCATGAAAAAGAGTATTTGAGTAAAATGCAAGGTTATTCTGCATTTGTTGTACGCTTTCCTTCTCGATCTTTCAAAGGTGATTACAGTTTAACCCGCTTATTATCAATGGATCTGTTCATTTCCTTCCCAGCACATTAACAACGAGCACATCCACGGGGAAAAGAAGGAGTTTGTGTGTCACTGGCAGGAGTGTTCGCGAGAGCAGAGGCCCTTCAAAGCCCAGTACATGCTGGTGGTTCACATGCGCAGGCACACGGGGGAGAAGCCACACAAGTGCACTGTGAGTGTATTTAGATCTGTCCATCTCAGCTCCCTCTGTGTTTTATCTGTGTCTCATTCATCTGGATATTAACACTTAGTAGAAGTACATTTTCAATTTCATTTTCATTATCTTGTGTCTCCATAAAATGTCGAAATAACTCAAGGAATCAGCTGTTAAATACTCGCCCATTTCCAAAATATAAAACTAGTTGACACACTGTATTTGCTGATATTTTGTGTTTTGAAGGTTGACCATGCTCTGTATTGCACCATGGCTGCTATTGTAAAACCAGTGTGTGTGTATTTCTGTTTCAGTTTGAAGGCTGTAATAAGGCTTACTCGCGCCTGGAGAATTTAAAGACCCACCTGCGCTCCCACACCGGAGAGAAACCGTACGTGTGTGAACACGAAGGCTGCAACAAGGCTTTTTCCAACGCCTCAGACCGGGCCAAACACCAGAACCGCACTCACTCTAATGAGGTACTGCACAACGATGACCGTCATACAGTTCACTGGTCTAAATCTGCACAATAGTGCAACATCTGATTTTTATTTTTATCTTGATTTTATGGATTAGTAACAATAATTCTGTGGCAACCTGATTCTTCCACACAGTCCACTTATTAATTCAGTGTTTCTCAATCTTAGCCCTTGAGTACCTCCGCATTGCATATGATTCATCTCTTCCTGCTCCTCCCACACCAGATTTGATAATCACAGGGCTGGATTAATGAATAAGAGCTCTGCAGTGTCTTTGAAGGCATGCATTTCTGCAAGATGTCCATAATGTCAAGTTTCAGGCCAAAACTTCAGTAACTTGCCAATTGGCACAATAATACATTTTGAAATGTCGACACATCATTAAGATTCAGACACCTCGCCTTTTTACAGAAACCATACGTATGTAAGATCCCTGGCTGCACAAAGAGGTACACAGATCCGAGCTCTCTGCGTAAACACGTCAAGACAGTGCATGGCCCTGAAGCCCACATCACCAAGAAGCATCGCGGAGACACTGGGCCTCGACCCCCTGGCTCGGCTATGACCCCTGGAGGCCCAAACTCTGAACTATTATTGGAAAAAGAGGAGACCCGCCGGGAGGACTGCAAACTGTTGGCTCCCGATACGGCTGCGGTGCGTGATGCATTTAGTGAAAAGTATTAAAACTTCCCATACTGTGTTTAATTCTGGTTATTTTGTATGTCTCGGCTAATTTGCTCCAAATCACATCTATTTCAAATGACTGCCGAGCATTTTTAAGCATACCTAATGTTTTTCACATTATGCTGAGTGAATGAAAACCAGAGGCTATCTGGAAGGCATGAAAACACATTCAGATCCCCTAAACGCTTTTATATGTGTTGGAAAATGGATGGCAATAATAAATTAAGTTTAACTTTTAGCACATGGACCATAAATGTCACTTTCTTCCTCCTTTCAGAAACCCCAGCCAAGCCCCGGTGGTCAGTCCTCTTGCAGTAGTGAACGTTCTCCATTGGGGAGCGCCAACAACAATGACAGTGGGGTGGAGATGAACCTGAACGCAGCAGGCAGCCTGGAGGATCTCACAGCGCTGGAGGATGGTGTTGTCGGAGGGGGAGGGGGTGGAGGAGGAGGAGGGGAGGCAGGAAGTGTAGGAGGAACAATGGGCATGTCAGCTCAGGCTCTGAAGAGGCTGGAGAACCTGAAGATTGACAAGTTGAAGCAAATCCGCAGGCCCACACCTCCTGGCCGCTGTGCTGGTACTAAGCTACCTGCACTACCTGGTATGTTGTGATAGGTTAACATAGTAATGGTTACAGCTGGGATCATATTGTGAGTTTATACTATACTGCTTTATGTAACGGTCGCATTTGTTGTGCAAAATAAAGTAAAAATAGACACACATAATTCAAAATGCTACTGTTTCTAATCAGCTGTCATTAGTTAGATATTGCAACTCTTTAGCACACTTAAATAGAAAGTGTTTCAATTAAAATAGACTTTCCTGTTTTTGAAGACAAACTAATCCAAGTCAATGTTCATCTCATCTCTCCTCAGGTTCAGGGGAGAACATAGGAATGTGTGCACCTTCTCCACTCCTCTCCAATCGACGCGTTATGGAGCTGTCCAATCACGAGACATCTATGGGCTGCTCCACCAATGACAGGAGAGGAAGCGGCACTAGCAGCCTAAGCTCCGCCTACACAGTGAGCCGCCGCTCCTCCATGGTGTCTCCTTACCTGTCCAGCCGACGCTCAAGTGAAGTCTCACAAATAGGAGGACCAGGTGTAGGCGGATGTCACCTCCTAGGCACAGAGCAAGGTGGGGGAGACCCCCTCTCTCCTGAGATGAATCGCAGAGGAGCCCCATGTCCTGGAGGAGGATTGCCAGGTCTTCCTAGTTTAACCCCGGCCCAGCAATATAGCCTAAAGGCAAAATATGCTGCAGCAACTGGTGGCCCACCACCTACTCCCTTACCCAATATGGAGCAACCAGGTACTCCAGGCAGAAGAGGAGGTTGTTTGAGTGAGTACCAGGGGCAGCCTCTGCCTCCTTTCCTTCAGCAAGGTGGCCCCCGAAGGCACAGCGCTAACACAGAGTATGGCACTGGAATCATCTACCCTCACCAGGCTCCAGGTAACAACAGCAGGAGAGCCAGTGACCCGGTTCGATCATCGGGAGATCTGCAAGCACTCCCCAAGGTCCAGCGCTTCAATAGCCTCAATAACGTGGCCATGATGGGCAGAAGGAACGCCCTGCAGCACTGTGGCTCTGACGCCAATATAGCCCGCCACATGTACTCCCCTCGGCCCCCTAGCATTACTGAGAATGTAATGATGGAGGCAATAGCAATGGAGCGACACCAAGCCTCTCTGGATGCCAGGGACCATTCCTTGATGATACCCCGTGAAGAGAGGGGCTTCATGGGATACCAGCAACAGCATCACAACCTAGGAGTCGGAGGAGGTGGAGGACCTCTGTCAAACCAGCTGTCACCTAGCCATGATCCTCTGGGCTGCCCAGACCAGGGATACATGCAGGGCCACTACCAAAATCAGGGAGGGGAAGTCAGCTTGAGGGGTGGTGGAAGTCAGATGGGACAGGCAAGACCTCTACACTCAGAGGGGGTGTCTAATACGCTTCTCCAACAAGCAGAGTACAGCATGAGCACCTGCCAGCTGAGTCCATCGGGTCCCCATTTCCCCAGCATTGGACAGGGTGGTGAGCCTGGACCTGGGACAGGCCCTTGGAGTGAGAGTCACAGTCAGGTTCAACCTCCCAGTCATGGTCTCTTAAACCAGAGAGGCATGCAGTATTCAGACCCAAGCATACAGTCTCCACAAACACAGACCCACTTCAACAATCAGTCAGTTTATAACAGTCCAGATGGAACCCACAAACTCACCATCAAGCCTGAGCAACAGTTCCATCATGGGATGGGAGGTGGAGATGCCTGTCAAAGTGCCAAGCTCCAGCATCAACAGCAGCGGCTGCTCCATCAACAGACTCAGAGTTGCCCACAGCAAACAGGCCAGGTTATGATTAGGAACTCTAACAACCCCAGCTGTGACTTTCAAGGGCAGAACCAGAACACATTCCCCAGTGGAGGGGGCTTGAGTCTGGGCTGCGCTGGCTCTGCACTTTCTGAGGGACAGAGATCTGAGACACCCATGATGCAAGTGAAGGAGATGATGGTGAGGAACTATGTGCAGTCCCAACAAGCACTGATGTGGGAGCAGCAACAAGAGCAGCAGCAGCAGAGTGGGATCAAACCTCCTCCTCACTCTGATAATATGGATATGAGCGGCCAGACGGTACTGATCCAACAGAGTCCACAACATCAAAACCAGAACCTTTACTCCAACCAGCCCTATCCCTCCTACCCCAATCAAAACCTGGTCATGAGCCCCCAGGCCCACAGCCGAGGGCCCAGCTCCATACCACCCAAAGACCAACAGCTGACAGGTCTCCAAGGCCCCTGCTATGGCCAGGAGATCGTGGTGCCAAGACCCCCTCAGGGACAGAAACCTCTCAGCCGCCAGAATAGCCTGTCACAGCAGGTAGGAGGGGTCTACTTGGGCAGCCCACCCCACCTCAGCCCCGTCCACTCCACTGCTAGCCCAAGACGAGGAGTCCGGCTGCCTCCCGTCCAGCATCCACAGAACCCACAAAACGAAATGTTCTCTCCTTCTAATAACAACAACATGTACTACACGGGTCAGATCAACATGAATGTTGAGAAACACGTGGACCCTCAGAGTGGGCCTTGTCTTAATCAGCAGCACAGTATGGGGTCCAACGTGGGCCCAAGCGGTAATAAGGCTGCTCCCTTGGCTCCGTATACTGAGTCTGGCCCCGTCTCCAACACCCTAGAAAACCTAGACCTGGACAATGCTCGCATAGACTTCACCTCCATCATCGATGATGCTGAATCTTCCTCTTTCAGCCCAGTCAACAATCCCCTCCAGGGACAGCCAGGGTCTTCCTCCCAGACCTCCTCTCGTCTCACCACCCCTCAGACTTCTGTCAGCCTGGCTGCAGGCTCTGGCCTGTCCAACATGGCTGTGGGTGACATGACATCCATGCTTACCTCACTGGCCGGGGAGAATAAATATCTAAACACGCTTTCTTAAACAAACAATCACAGAGCATCCCTGGCCAGTCCTTAATGGTTTAATCAGAGAAATATAATCAGTAGCCAGGGGCAACCAGCCTGGGTTTAAAATCCTTTAGTACTGTTGCTTCCTGTGATCGTCCCTTGTACATTACAAGCAAGTTCAGGTTACAGTAGTTAGGAGTTTGGATGGACAAACATTTGCACGGAAGTGTAAAAGCATCACTGCTCTGGGCTGTTTTTATGCACCTCCATAAGCCTTAAGTCTTGTGTCTCAACATGTGAACCAGGGTCCAAAACTGGTCATGGCTCTTTTGCTACAGGATCCCTACATGACAGAACAATCTGTGATTCTGGGTTGCAAGTTGAGACTGAGTTACTCGTGATGCTGGGTTTAAAAAGAGAATCACTGCCCCAAACCATAAAGCCAAAGGTGCCTGATCAGCCTCCCTCACTGTATTGTTTCCTCGCTGCCTCGGTACTTTCCTGTGCCTTACACAAATCTGTATGCCTGACATCAAACACTGATTCTGAACTATTTTCACAAACAGGCATTCCAGTCACATGGGGCTGTGGCAACAGTGGAGCAGAGAAGGATGCGTGTAAATAAAATTATATACATTTATATATGCTGTGTACAGTATATGACAACGGGACAGTGGGGAAAATCCCTGAATGTCCCGTGATAGACTGCTTTGATTCTGAAGGCCAACTTTCACATATGAGTTTTAAGAGCTGATTGCAGACTAAAGAGTGCTTTTAGTGTTTGACAGATATTTTCTCAGTGCTACTTAATATTAACCTGTAATGCTAGGGTTTTCTTCTTCTTCTTTGTCAATGAACAATACATTCTGTATTCCTATCAGTATTCCCACAAAGCATGCACAAATATAGACACACACGCCTAGTCTATACATACACGCAAACACTCAGGACTCTGAATCACTTGGGTTCATTTGATGCCTTTCCAGACAGAGAGTTTGCACTCCACATGTTTACTGTAAGGGTTCCTAAAGAAGCTGTGTATGTATTTTTTTCAGCAGTGTGATTTATGATTGCAAATGTTAGAGAGTGCCTTGCTCTTTGTAAATTTTATGCATAATGGTTCAAGCTCAGCTATGTCTAATGTTTTCAATTATAATGCCTTCACTCAACTTTAACCAGACTCATATACTGTATGACTAAGCTGAGGTTATCGGCCATGTTGAGTCAGACCTTACTCGTATTTACGTGTTAAGAGACCAGTAATAGTTGCTAATATTTGAGAAACCGAGGTACATTACAGATACAGTGCTGCTGTACGTTTGCTCTAATCCCAAAGAGGAACAATTTGGAGAAAATCTGCATGAGTCATTCAGGATAGGGTGTTTGGAAGGGGGGGATTTTATCGCTATCGCTACCACTGTAGAAAAATACATATTGTATGGGTACGCCGAGGTACTTTTGTGCAACCTTTGAGCTGTATCACCTTGAAGATTGTTGCAGCTCTTGGTAGCGGAGCTAATTTTACACTGTGGCTTTGCACTGACTACAGCACTGCGTGGGAAGGTCTCTGTATCTTATGGCTGTATTGATATGTGCAGTACCTCATTCAGACTACAGCTAGACCCCATGTGGCCACATTCAGACATTGTTGAAGGTATGTTTATGTGCACATTCAGAATAAACTAGTCATCCAATACAAAGCATTAGCAAGGATCAACATTTCTGGGTTTTCATGTTGGAAAAAAGTGTACAACCTGCCAAAGACTTTAAGCTTAAAGTGACTGAGAAAACGATGCACAAATAGTCTTTGTTAACAAAACACTAACACTAGCAATAAGGACACGAATATTGACTGATAGTGCTGTTCTTTAGAATGTATGAGATGTTTTGTATAAAATTATCTTTTATATTAATGAACTCTATGGATGTTGCCTTCTTTGTGTGTTATTTTTGTAACTGTCATCCTTCATTCTGACCTTTTTGCTGGCAAAAGAATATCACCTATAGCAACAGAAAGCTATAATAGTAGCATTAACTATAATAGACGAAAGCCAAGTGTTATATTTTGTGTACAATTTTCTACATTTTTATACAAATGTGCTATATTTTACCAGTTTATGAATAAACATGTTCAGTTTGGGATGAATGGAAAACAGCTTTATTCGCATTTCCTTTGTCTTGGAGTGATGTTTTGTGATTTGTTACAAGCCTCAATTCTACTCAGATAGCTGTCATGAGACATATCTGCCACAGCTGGAATTTCAGCGGGTTTTTTTAGGGGGTTATTATTTGGTGACATTACTATGCTGGGATGGAGGCGTTGAAGATTCTCCAAACAACACATCCAGCAAGTCAAGACAATAGAGACAAATCTATTGGCTCTCTTTTGTTTTTGTTGCCTGGTGAATTAATGTAATGGCGGGTTTCCCCCAACAGAGGGCAGTACAGCTTGAGAACAAGCACTGGGATGTATTTTTGATTCACTACACATAAAGGCCCACACCTTAACTTGCATAGTGCGCAATCTATGTAGTTCACCGCCTTGTGTTTAAGTGCAAACAGAGTAACTAACATCCTTCACTGTGGCTCCACGTGCTCAACCCCAAAATGAGTTAAACGAATTCGCCAGAGGTCATTCACTATACATCCCCAATTATCTTTCTATTTATCCCTGATTCATTAAAAGGCCCTGTGTGTGTACAATTGAGCTGTGCCTGTCACAGCATCCCCACTGGGAGCCCCAGTGAGCTGCTGCAAAAGCGAATGAGTGTAGCTGTGGCTCTTTTTGGTGACATCACGGCCTGGACGGGCCCTCTGTGGTCAGTGGGGACTGGCAACCCGGACTGCTAAGCACTGAAAGGAAAAGTGCTAAGCAAGTACCAACATGGCATCTCTGCTCTATGAGACATCAGACAATGGGGGAGCGAGGGAAAATGAGAGAGAGTCAAGGTTAAGATGAATATCCATAAAGCTTTTAATACACACTTATTTCAAGGGACTACAGAGGAAACTAATGATGACTAAAAATACATGACTGTCACTTGATACATCATGCGGGATGTGCCTGTAGAGCTGAAGTAAGTTGTTGATGTGATATTTTTTCGTGGTAATCACCATTACTTTTTACAGTGTTTGGCTCTTCCTGCTCCAGGGGCCCCAGTGCGCTCAAACTATATTGGCATTGTGGTGTTGTGGCGTGGCACGGCAGAGACAGACAGCCACTACAGCCTGGCACTGGTGCTGAAGTTGACTCATTCGCTCCAGGGTGAAGCTCTCCTGAGGCACCGCTGGTTTGCGATCTGGCATATCCACGTTTGTGATTTGAGACAATAGCCCAACTT
>OMOW01112506.1:0-12919 GCA_900312555.1 Lamprogrammus exutus | reverse complement strand
CCTCCCTCCCCCCTCTCTCCCTCCCTCCTTTGCCTGCATTGGTAAACAGTAGTGGTTAGTGATGACATATCCAGTTTTGTCCTCAGTCCATTTGCTTTCTCAGCGAGCTGCGTTCAATAACCCACTGGAGCGCAGCTCTGCTCTGAACCCCCCCAGGGATCCTCGGCCGAGATTGGCAGCAATCACCTGGCCATGGAGGGATGAAGGTCGGAGATGGAGGAACAGAGAGAAACATGTAGGAATACGGAACAACTGTGAGGGGAATGAAGCACCAAGTGTTGATTACAGTAGATTAAAAAAATAAAATGGTTTCTTTACAGCTACGATAAAGTATTTTTGAAAAAAGAATATATTCAAAAGATTATGAATGATGTGATAGATTATAGAACATAAATATAGTGCTGTGCTATCCAGTACAGTGCTTACAGTGTCCATCAGTACGCATTTCCATAATGGCTCCCAGTGTGTCCTCCTCCCCCAGTCATCTCCTGACTCAGCTGGAGAAGCCCACCACCCTCTCCCATGCAGGGACTCCCAGATGAGTCAGGAATGCCAATTAATTGTAATTAGCACCACTGTAAGTCTAACTATTGCCGTTACGCTTCACTAATGAAGCAGGGCTGTTGTGGCCCCTGTGTATTTACCCCAGTGTAATCTATAGTATTGATGAAGGCAGGGATGTGAGTGGGGAGATGCAGGACTTGGTGCATTCAAACATTGGTTGATAATACAATGATGACACCATATGGTCATTCTCAGTATTACATCAGTTATTTTCTCGTCATATTTGCACTGTGGTGTCTTCTAGTTTGTCCTTTACTGAGTCTTAATGCTCACATTTGATTAGCTAGGACCCCAAAATCTATTGTAAATCTATTTTCTATTTGATCATATAAAGTGCAGTAATGCAGATATAATAATAGAGTTCAATGTATAGCAATATTTACTCATATTTTTAGCTTTCCCACAGTACACATAAAACCTAAATGTGTATAGTTTATATTATAAAATCTACAATATAAAATTTTATGCATAGTAATACAGAATATAATTTGAATGCGTGCAATCAATACTGGCTCAGTTTTTGACTTACGTTGGCCATCAAAAACAATTTGACTACCACTTGTTTACCAAAATATTAAGATACGTTAAATGAGATTTTATGGCAAAGTAGGTTGTTACACTGGTCGAGGCTAGACTATGAAGTCTTAAGATAATACAAACAGATGCAACATTGATAAATTCAATACATGCTGTGAAGAATGATACATTATTGTCATTGATATGACTGATATTACTTTCTGTTGTTTCAGAATTGTTAAAGGCTCTTATTTTCAACCTATGAAAAAACACAACATAGTTACCACATGATAAAGAATAACCTGTAAAACATCTTCACCTTATTTGTCAGTCTATAGTTCACACTGCAGATTATGGGAGCACCGTAACCATGAGTGATGGTTTGCCTCTGCAGGCCTAAGTGCAGTGTAATTGGCTGTGTGTGTGTTTCATGATGTCACATGTTCGCATGCTCAAACAGTTTTGTGTTGATTGTAGCTGCATGTTTTGATTATTTTTTACTTTGAATATCATAGATGAATAATAATCTGCTCATATCCAACCTCTTTTATGTTTTTTCAAACCTGCTTTATTTGTGTTAGTATGGCTGGGTATGCTGGGACATATTATGCTTCTTGTTGTTTTCCCTCATTTGTATAGTTTAATTTAGAAAAGTGTAGTGAACAAAACATCACGTTCACACCTACAATGGATCCAGTAACCCTGAACTATCCTCAGAGCTTTGTTTTTGATTGAGGCCGGTGAGAATGTCTTCAACCAGCATATGTGGGTGTTGCTGACTCAGGCCTGATGCAGCTGGCCAATTGGAACACAGGGAAGTTTTCATGAGGGGCTTTAAAGAAACACAGTATCTTAAGCTACAGTACCTTAAATCTTAGCTCAGTGTGCACAGTGACGCTGCAGCAAGGGAGAGTTTGGTGGATCATTTTGGCAAGTGGATCAGTTTGATTTTTTGCACACTAAAGCATTGCGAAGGTTTCCAAATAGGCCCCTAAATGAAAATAAAAACAATGAAATCTTTATAATATGCCCTCTTTCAAATGTGTCCTTTTCATTCTTAATGGCTGTCATAGATCTTGATTCAACATCAAGACATTCAGGATCATACTTCTCTCGGTCAAATTGTCATGGGTGCTTGAGAGATAGAAGCACATCATCAGGTATCCTTCATATCCATACATTTTTGTAATAGTCAGTGGAAACAGGATTTTTAAAGTGTTCCCTCCGCGTAATAGTTAGTTGAGCCCCATGTAATAGTCCGTGTTTAAATGTTCGCTGCTCATTGTAATAGCTGGCAGAAGCTCGTGTAATAGTTGGTGTTTTGTGTGTGAGCAGGCTCTCAGGTAACGGAGGCCCTGCATATGAAATGAGATGGTAATGAGGAGGAGGAGGAGGGGAGCCTTATCACCACGGGGCCAAATTCCGACAGTGAATTGCGCAGTTGTAACAAAAGTAACAGAGCGTCCATTCAGCCTGCACTAATCCAGATGGGAAAGTCAAACAGCAGAAAGTCCACGGCACAAACTCATTTCATCACTTTATTAATTTAGATATTGCCTCCTCGCTCCTGTGGGGAGAAAAAAAAGCCCCTGTGAAATGACCAACATCGGTGAGGCGTTTTGCTCTACATGGTTCCCCCACTTCGTCTCCTCCCGTTATCTGTTTAATTCATCCCGCCAATCTTGGCTGTCTTTACCCACTAAATTTCCCTTTGACACGCATGCCTTGCTTCGCATAATCCTCACTCCGGGGCAGAATTAAAAATGGAAAAAAGAGGAGGGAATAGGACAGGTGGCTGGAGAATCCTTGAAATAATGTTCAATGCCAAAGCCAGGAATGATTTGACCAGATTGGAACTGGGGGGCTGATAGGGAGAGAGAGTTTTTCTTCCTGTCTCTTTTTTTTCTTTTATTTTTGGAATCAAGGGGCAATGGAAAGGTGACAAGTGGAAAATGTGCAGAGGCTGAAAAGTCCCTAAAGAGCCGGGTCGCGGAGTCAGTTCTAAATTGTGGTGCTGGAATGACTTCAGGGGAAAGCGGTGGCAAGGAAGATGAGAATGTCAAAATGTCACTCTCCGGAGGTCTGATTTGAAAAAGTTTACTCTTGTCTGTGGAAGAGAAAATGAGAACTGTCTGCTTGTTTCTTTTCCCGGGCCCCTCTGCATGCACTGTTGACCTGCAGGGACCATTTTTGTACCACTAATACAGCAGAAGTTCTTATCTTTACACGGGCATTTGTAGCAGTTGAACACCGATTGGCTGCCGTCGCCATCAACCTTATCGGACCAATCACTGCTGAGATGAGCCAGAGCAGACTTTGATAATTGAAGGCTCAGTTGTTAAGCTGCACGTCATGTCAACAACAGGAGAAATGGGTTATTTTACACATGAAAAGTGCATGTTTATGATGACGGTCTGATATGAGGAGCATAATAGCAGTGAAGCCACACTGAAGGCTGTCCCGTGCAAAATGCAGTTTACTGTGACTTGTGTTGAAGATACTGTAACCCTTTTAGAAGCCATAACTGATAAAAGGCATACCTCTGTGTGTGATAACTGGTTAAGGACTGAAAGCAGATGGTGTGACTTGATTGTGATTGATTTTTATTGATTAGCTGTTGAACTGTAGGATCTGTGGTTAGATCCAGAGTGCTATCCTGGCCCAGATCAAGTGTAAGACCAAGGTGCAAACAGGCAAGATTGGCTCCTGGTCCACGAGAGCTGATCTACAGTGTCAGCTGCGTGTTGGGGCAAGCCACGGCACACAGGCGGCGGTGGCGGCGGCAGCGGCAGCAGCAGGCGGGCACCACTATTGATTGGGCTCCACAGGCTGAGACCGGCCAATTCAGAGCACCAGTGAGCCGAGACCGATTGGGCCTCCTGAGTTACAAAATCCCAGAGCTCATCTGCTGAAAAAAAAAAAGAAAGAGCGTTTCTCATTCCCCAAGCAAATGTCTCTGAGAGAGAAAAAGTTTGAGATTTAGGTTGGAAAAAGACGAGAAGAAGGTAAATATTCATGAGGGACATGAATTATTTTCACCATAAACTGATTCCTCCTGTTATTAGAATATAATGATCCAATCTGTGCCGTCATGATTAGATTAATCTAAATCACCGCTACTGTATATTGCTATTGGCATATATGGTAAATTAGCAGATAAGAATAGACATTGCAGGGTAACATTACCTACATTTGACCCTTGTTTTTCCTTCTTAATTCACTTTCAATATATGAATTGTATTTGTAATTTCATCTCCAGCAACATTTACTGTTTAAAATGTTCTGTCACCTTTTACTGTATCTCCTGCTTCTCTACTTTGATAATAAAGTTTATTGTTCTGCTGTAAGATTTCCCTCCTCAGCACATATCTTATCAGAACTCTTTACTAACCAGATTTGAGAGATTCTTGCCAAAAATGTTTTTAAGTTAGATATAACAAACATGTTAAAGCTTTATTAGTGTGCGTATATACAACATGTGCGTGTCTGTGTGTGCACTGCAGGTATGGTAAGCTGTTGCCATTGCTCCAAGCCAAGCAATTTTCAGCAGCTACAGGGTTAAGCCGCATGCTGATCATCCTGGGAGTCATGGAACCAACCATCCAAGGTGAAAACATCTCAGAGGAGGTCATACAGCGGCAGGTCAGGCTCACACACATATGCATATACACACACACGATACAAAAGACCATGTTAAATGAACCAAGGGACCAAACTTGTCCTGTAGTGCCATGCTAAGTGCAGGTTAGGCTCAATTTAGATATGATTTATGGATAGATATAATAAGTCAACAATAGTGTAGTCAGAGGACAAGACATTGGCCCTGTTCAAACACTCTTAGAACCTTGCTTTTGCTGTTTAACTTCATAAAACCCATTCCTGCCATGTGTCCTGTTCAGCCACAGGGTGGTGCTAGTGCAAGAATAATCCCAGCTCCTCCTCAGACTAGATACGAGTGGAAGGCGATTGCAAAACCGTTTGTCTTCATATCATCAGTGGATGTGAATTTGCCATGATATGACACCAGGCATAATTTTCAAATAAATGAAAATTGAAACGGTTCCTGGTGTTGACATGACACCACAAACGCACTGCATCTCCTGATACCTGCTATATTGTAAACTCAGCCTTTTGACAGGTCACTGGGGATGCAATTTGTGAGGGAAATGCAGTTCATATGGACTACACGTCTTTTCCCACCCTGTGCTGTGTATTGCAGATGACTTTTTCTTTCATTTATTGTGCAGTCATCCATACTCTGATCTGCTGCGATTCTGTTATAAAACACGCACAGTGATGACAGTTCTGCCTGTCCTGAAGTCCTGTAGTCATTTTTGTTTGCTGTTATGGAAAACATGTTAAGCAGAGAAGTAGTAATGAATTTGGTGATGAACAACATGCAATATCTTTGGTAACCTGGGGAAATGCACTCCACATAGACACAGACCTCAAAGAGTCATGGAGGGAAACTGAGAAAGGGGAGAGAGGTATATTTTTAGCCATTTACTGCATTTGAATCATTAAATCTTGATGAGAGAAACAATTTAAAGTGTCACATCTCAAGATACTGGACTCAAATGGCCCTTTGAATTCAGTCATTCATCATTTAATTTGTGTGCATCTGCCTGTATGAGGCAACGCTGACTGCTTCGGGACCAACGTGAACAGTTCGTTAAGGCGCCTTGTTCTCTGCTGCCAGCCACCCACGATTTGATGGCAGCAGTGATGAGGGACCTATTTCAGCTTTTCAAGTATTACAGTTGTTGCCAAGGAGATAAGGACATCATTGTGCTTGAATTCTCTAAGGACAGAGAAAGGGTTTGTAGAAAGGCTAGTGAAGGTTAGAACACACACACACACACACATGCTCGTGTGCGCACGCATGCACACACACAGAACTCAATAGAGCATGCAGTCCATTTCTCAAGGGCATGTTCTGTGACCACTGCTTAATTGAACTGGAGCAGAATTGTTTGCTGCTATGTTAATGGCACTAAAGCTATCTGGTCTCATCACATGCATGCGATAGATACAGTTAAAGGGCGATTCTGCTTAATTTAAGAATTCACATCTGTTCCGGTAGCCTGGTGAACTCCCTCCCAGAAACTGGAGAACCAAGGCTTAGATGTCTGATGTGATATAAGTATTCTGCTGTGACCCACGACATGAACTGGACTCACACCATTCACTTCATTCAAAATGACTCGATGTTACAGTTTTCACTTCCCTTTTTTATTCTCAGTGGACAGTGCAAATTTAGAATGGAATTAGGGATTTGCTGGAGACATCAGCTTTGTCCCAGAGCATATGAACATACTTGCTTGACTTTAATGCCAACTTATGACATCTTAATGTGAGGTCAAACCTCAACTAAACTCAAATGTTGGTAAGAGTAAATGTGTCATGCAATTTTCTTTGTGTAAAATTGTAACTTTTAAAAAGGCAAGTCATTTTTTTCTTTTATTTTAAAGTATATACGTATAGTCATATATCGCATGACTTTTAATCCAGCACTTTCAGCATACTGTACCATAACATAAATATAATGGTGATCTCCTTGATGATCACCATCTTTGTTTACAATGTTGAGCAAAATCTGAAGTAGTTTCTTCTGCTGACCAGGGACGATTCATGTCTTGGCCCTCACATTGCGCCGTGGATATAGTATACAATCCTCCAAATTGACAAAGTATGCAAGCGAGTATGTGAGCAACACTGTTTTAGTAACAACTGTGCACAACCCAGCACTTGCTATACATTTTGAATTCTGACTCCTTTGTGTTGTTTGCTACAGAAATACCTACTCAGTAACCCCGCCCATCAGAGCAGTGCTGTGGATGAACATTACTTTCTGAATGAAAGTGCAGCTCAAGTACGGTATGATAAACTTGCAGCTAAGTACAGCAAGTCCTTTTGCTCTTTGCTTCCATTTTATACTTTTGCATGTTCAGCATGAAACACTGAAATGCTCTAAAATTCAGTTTTACATTTCTTTGTCTTTAAAGGGATATCACAATGTTTAAGCCACTTTCCAGCAGAACGCTGGTGAGTGTGATCTCCGGGGATTCCTTTGACCAGCAAATACCAGAACACCTAAACCAAGTGAGCATGTTTAGCTGCACAACACTCGGATATTACACACCCACTAAGCAGTACAACACTAAACCCATAATAAATGAATATTGCTCTAATTTACCAGATGGTAGCAAAGCTTCAAAAGAAGTTCCTGCGGGAGTTTTATCCATCAGCCAATCACATTCACATAAAAGGAGCAGACAGGCAAATGATCTACAAGAAACCATCTGCCATCACCCAGCACCTGAAGAAGCTAATCAACCAGCGGCAAGCCAGACAGCAAAGCGAGTGACCCATGACCCAGAGTTTAACTTTACCCAACTCCTGGGCAAAGTAAGAGATGAATATGTTTCAGTATTCCATCTGATGTCTTTATCTCTCTTTAGAGATTACATAAATGTCTTGTCGAGGTTAAAAAGCAAAAACATGAATGCTTTTTCTGGACATATTTTTGGATAGCTGGAAGCTTTTTAAAGATTGGATGGCTTTCAGTGTGACTTTGCAACTTATAACAGTCTCTCCACCTAACTCGCCAGTGCCAGAAAAAATACATGAGTTATCAGTGTGAAAGCCGCACATGTCCCTGCTCAGAGAGGTAATTACTAAGCATCCTGTGTCTTCTGTTACTTTCTGTATTTTGCATAGGGATGGTAACTACCAGACATTTGTGGATTGATTTTGTTAATTTTATGAAATGTTTTCACCTACTTCATGCCCATGTAACTGCATTTCGTTTATTCTCATGGCATGTGTGAGCTGTACAGATGTGAACAGTAACTGTGAAAGAAAGACAAGACAGCAGTGGATTATCCTGAGGATTTAAGTTTAATTATGACACCACATCAAAATAAAAATTTCCAACAGATCTGGAATTTTATTCCATCCATATACATGCATAGCAACAACGTTTTAAGAAACATTTTCTCCCATAATCAGGACATTGGAATGATAATTTTACATCAGTATTCCCACCAACCTCCCACCCATCTTGTTCTTCGGCAATAAACTTAATTCTTGTACATCTTTTTTTCCCCTATGGGTTTACAAATAATTATATGCACAGCCCCCATTTCATAATACTGCTTTCAGTAATGTTCCCTCATTTACAAAGTATTGCATTGAGAGCAAATTTCAAAAAGGGAGACCAAAGTGTATCATCAAACAGAAATACGAGTACTATACAAGAATGCTGCCATCCTCATGAAAACATCCACATCTGAATTGAAGAAAAGAGACAGGGACAAACAGCCACATATGTATGCAAAGCCATGTGTATATGCCAAAATGTACGATGCAGGGTTGTGCCTGGTTATCACCGCCAAACTGTGATTTTTTTAAGGCTCACAAGTCATTAATCGCGATCTGCAAGAGACATTTTTGGGCATATACAGAAACTGGTACAGCAAATAAGAATACACAAGTGCCTCAGTAGCTATTTTTGTGTCTAAAATGCATCTCATTTTTGTATTGTCTATTGTTTCATTGAGCCTACATTACAGTGTAAACAATATGTGTGCTACACAAGAATGACTATACAATAACATTACAAACAACTCTGATATAAATTTCATTTTGAATTTAAATTAAGATCACTACTCCTATTAATACTGATTGTAAAATAAATAATGTGAAAGTGGCACCAATATTATTCTTGATTCATTTTTCTTTTCTTTTTCTTTTTTAACCAATGGTTTTGCATTTTTAAGTCTTAAAACAATGAAAGAAGAAGCTTCTCTTGATTGTCCACAAGCAGTGTTTAGCACTGCGTGATGCACTATTCCAGACACAACAGTGTACCAAAACAAAGGAGAAAAAAGGGCAAAAGTGGGGAAAAGGTGTGGGACAGAGAAGAAGAAAGGGTGTTATTCTTCTGCACTTATTTTACATGCTCTGCAGCATGTGATGAACAGTAAAACTTCTTATGGGTAATAAAGTTTGACAGGTTGTTGAACTGGATGTCACACAGACGGCAGTATTTGCCACTTCCAGAGCCGTTCACACCTTTATTGGCTGTGGGTGCCTCCTCGCTTGGGGATTTGGAGGAAGGCGACATGTTCTCGTTGGAGTCAGCCTGGTTCTCACTGGACCACGTAGGTGAGGGATTGGGTGGCTGGCCGTCTGGCTGCTGAGGGTTATGAGACTGGTTTTCTTGCTGTGGGGGAGCTGTGCCTGAACGCTCTTCGGATTTGTGTCCCCCGTTAACGATGACCATGCCACGGTTTTTGGGGAGTAGGGGAGCTGGCTCTTTTCCAGGGTGTGGGCAGCCATTAGCAGCAGGCTGCTGGGCCTGCTCTCTCGGTGTCCCTGGCTCTCCTCCTCCTCCTCCTGAGCCTCCTCCACTCCCATTAACACTCTGCTCTTGTTCGCTGGGTTCTCCCTGCATCACTGGCCCACCAGTCACATAATCGGTCGGCTTTATCCCAAAAAATGAAGATGTTTGCTCGGGACCTTTCACCTTCTTTATTGCTCCGGGATAAAGGCAGTGGGGCAGAAACATATTCTTGTTCTCATCTTTTGATGGGATGATCTGAGGCTCAGTAAAAGGCTTGAGTCCCGGCACAGACCCGAGGTGAGGAGGGAACATGCCTCCATTTTGCACCATCACCTTCCCATTGCCATTCTTCTCACACTTGCCTGGGCTCTTATCGAAGGCATCATTAGGGTTGTTATTGCCTTCACTCTTCACATCGGGGAAAATGGCCGGCTCTAGGCTTCCAGTCTCATTGTGTTGTTGCTGCTGTTGTGGTTGTTGTTGTTGCTGGGTGGTACCAGCGGCGGCTGTTGCAGGGCAAAAGTTCTGTTTGTGTGCCAGGTAATTCTCTACTTTGTTAAAACTTATCTTGCACACTGCACATTCGTGATAGTCCAACAGTCTTTTAGGGGAGCTACATGTCTTGTCAGGGACTGGCGAACACTTTTTGCTGAGATCAATAGGAGCATCCAGCTCCTGCTGCTCCATGGTATTGCATTTGGGAGCCACAATAGGTTTAGTGACAGTCAGAGAAGCCTCCAGGTGTTTGGGTACCATACCTGGGAAGATGTCACAGCGAGGGTGAAAGCGGTCAGCTAGGCTCTCCACAGCTTCATGGGATGTACAAGGGTTCCCCAGAGGTGGAACCCCAAGGAAACCTGGCTGACCCATTGGGGGCCTCTGGTGGTCCTGGTCAGGGAGACACATCTCATACATCTTCCTGCGCTTGCGGGTCCTCATGGTTCTCTGCATGGAGGGCACCTTGTTGGCAGACATGCGTTTCATGGGTGGGTCATGACGGGTGGCACAGTAGTACTGCTTGTGGACCATGTAGGTCTCATGACGGCTGAAGGTGATATTACAAGCCTCACACGTTGTCTTGGTTGGGTCATTGTCACTCTCCACCAAGCCTGTACTGGGGCTTTTCCCCTCCATCTGTTTCCCATTCAGCCTCTCCTCAGCCCCAGTTGGGGTGGAGACCTTCTTCACCTGCCCTGCAAGATCCTTATCAGGCCCTTTGGCCCCAGCGTTGATCATATCCAAAACATTGGAGTTCAGACATGCAGACTGCATGAGGTGGTTGTCATTCTCTGCAGGGTGGCAGGTGGCCAACATGCTAACTGAACTGTGGCCACTGTTGGGGCTCACTGCCTCGGGAACTTTGTCTGACAGGGCGGAGAAGTCTGGGGACTTAGTCATGTGTTGCCAGCGGCTGTTGCAGTAGTGCTTTTTGTGGACCAAATAGTTGTCCAGATTGCTGAAGGTGATATTGCATTCGAAACAGGTGGCCCCCTTGGGCATAAGAGGGCTGTAGATCACAGGGGGGTAGCTGTTCCCTCCATGACGCAGCCTCCGGTGAACCAGCTCTGACATTTTAGCCAGAATCTCTGAGGCCTGTGGGACTACTGAAATGTCCTGGGAGAAAGCAAACTGAGACAAGAAGGGGCCCATGGGAAATGTAGGCATGTTATGCTGCACAGGGGAGGAGGCTAGTCGGGGGCTGGAGGGCTCAGACTTGATCCTAGTGTAAGAAAAACTGGCTTTGCTGCCTGGGTGGGCGTCTCCCTTCTGAACAGACAGCATGGGCTTCTTCTCAGCCTTGTCAGCCTCTCCGTCTGTGTTGGTCTCCTTATTGAGGGCCCCTTTGGGACTCCCCAGCAGAGCATCCTTCCTGTTGGCCAGCTCAACACGGGCCTGCTGCTGCTGCTGCTGGAGGCTTTCCTCAGGCCCCCTGGGGGAATGCTCGGTGCCGTCGCCTTCCCTGTGAAGTTTGCTGCCGTGCCCATGTAAGTCCTGATGCTGTAAGAGTTCCCTGTGGCTCTGGAAGCTGATATGGCAGTGATTGCATCTGAAGGCCGCCTGTGACAGGTGAGACATGATGTGATGCTGGAATGTAATAAGAGAATCTGCCGTGTAGTTACAGATTGTGCATTTCAAACTGGTGCCAGGAGGGAGGCTCTCTTCCATTTTGACACCTGCGAAGGAGATAAAAGGGAGAAATGCTCAGAATCTCGCCTCCCACTTCTCCTTTACAGTTAAGTGCAGAGACCATCAAACACTCATGCATTATGCCACACTAATTCACATCCTTATTTTTTTGCTCAAAGATAAACTGTCAACTGTGCTAACTGACAGTAAACCTGTCATTTCCTTTTAAAACAACACTTTTCAGAAACCTGCTTTTAAAAATTGATACATTGACAACAATCCTCAAGACATAACAGTGGAGTTACCCTGAAATAAAAATCTATTGTGCAAAAAGTGGTCAAACTCTTTGTCATACATAATGTTGCTGCTCACCACTGTGTGAGGTGCTCAAGTGCATTTCCAGAGCCCTGGCTCCCGAAAAGCTCTTGTTGCACTGTGGGAAGGGGCAGATGCTGGGGGTCTGGTGGGGTCCGGAGTCATTCTCCTCCACTACAGTCTCTGGCTCCCGCTGTCGCCCGCTGCAGTAATACATCAGGTGGGCCTGCAGGTTCCTCTCACTCCGAAACCAGATTCCACATGCCTTACAGGGGAAGATGTCCTCTGGAGAGACACAGAGAGGAACAGAGGGGATATGACATCAGGGTACACTACTTATATATTCACACATAACTATAAAGATAAAGGACTTTCCTACGTGGACACACAAGCCTACACATGCACACCTCTTCTACTCTTCTACAGTTCTGACTCTCAAAGCCAACATTCAAAAGCTTTTCGACCAAATCCTCAGCTGCTGCGTAGCGCTCTGTTGCTACCCTTGGGTTGGTGCCCTTTCTCAAGGGCAAACAGGAACACTGGACCATCTGCTTACAGAAGCCTCCCTGTTGAGCTGAACCTAGATAGCCCTCACTAAGTAAACAAACACACTATTTGCATGAGGCGTGTATTTTGCAATTAGCACGTTAGTTCGAGCTTCAGTGTGTTTATGTGAACCCAAAACTTGAAGGTCGACGGCTCTTATCTCCAATGCAGAGACGCATCTGGGTTAATCTACGCCCGGCGGAGACAACGCTCCTTGTTAAGCAGGTGACTGAGTGCAGGCTGTGGACTGTTGTGTGTGTGTGTGTGTGTGAGAGAGAGAGAGCGACAGAGATAGTCAGCAAAGCAAAGAACAAGAGCAAGTGTGTGTGATTGAATGTGTGTTTAAACAAAAGCGTGTCTTGGTCCAGAGCTGTGTATGTGCATGTCTGTGTGTGTGTGTGTGTGTGTGCTTGTGTCTGGGGCCACTCACTGTTGACGATGGCAGTGGGCAGGATGGAGGCCATTGCGGCCTCCTGTGGCAGGGGACGGGAGGTCGTCCGGCGG
>OMOW01112504.1:0-10308 GCA_900312555.1 Lamprogrammus exutus | reverse complement strand
GAATTAAGAACATGAATTTCGGGCTACACTGACATGTTTTAATAATTGTGTAATTGTGTGTGTGTGTGCTACCACCCAGAGTGCTACCATCCACTGGGTCTACAATCAGGGAGCGTGATGAACAACCAGATCACAGCAGTCAAGACTAGAGGTAGCCATACCCTGCTTTCTCTTATCTGTAGCCTTCTGTTCTGGCAGCTGACACGTCAGGATTTCACTGCGAGCACAATGACTTGTGAAATTATTGCACAATTACTGCACTGAAGCTAGCTAAACAGTGATGTCATCAGTCTAATGAGAATCTTTCCATGTAGGCTACTGGGAGCCCCACCTTGCACGATTGAACAACCAGGGTAAATACAATGCATGGAGCACAGAGCAAAACAACAGTTGGATTCAGGTATGTACCAAAGGCTGATACACAGCATGACAATGGTACGTTCAAACTAATTTGGCTCAATTTCTACATGTGAATACTGATGTGAATGCTATCTGCTGCCTGTGGACTTCCTTGGTGTAGGTGGACTTCCTACGACCAGTAGTGATCAGCCAGGTGGCCACTCAAGGAGCCAAGCAGATGTTCTATTCCCAGTGTGTGACCAAATATGCTATCTCGTACAGCACAGATCGCAGGAAGTGGATCTTCTATAAGGGAGACAGTAGAGGGTATTGGAAGGTGAGGAAGTTAGAACACCTCCATGATCTATGCAAACAGCTGTTGGCTCTAAATTAAAGAAAAGTGTGTGATCTCTCTCTTTATCTGTCTCATTTCCCTTTTTTCTAGCCTTTAACTGGCAACCAGAATTCCTATGAAACAAACACAAACACATTCTTTCCTCCTCTGGTTGGACGGTTCATTAGGCTCCATCCTATCAACTGGTACAACACGGCCACTGTACGCATGGAATTCTACGGATGTGAGCTTGATGGTGAGATGTTAGACAGACAGACAGACAGACAGACAGACAGACAGACAGACAGTCAGTCTGTGGGAAAGTTTGCAGGGCTCTGTAACATGACATTTCTTATCTGATCTCCAGGTTGCTCCGTGCCTCTGGGTATGGAGAATGGACTGATAGCAGACCATCATATCACTGCCAGCTCCACAGCCTCTAGCTGGTACTCTGGACCCTGGAAACCCTCTCTTGCACGTCTTAACAGACAGGGAACTATCAATGCATGGCAGGCTAAGGTAAGGGAGTACATTTAAATTCATAATGAGCATATGGTAATACTAAATACAAAGAGTATCAAGTATAATGATCACACACACAAACAGTATAGTATATAAACGTGATTCTCACAGCCTGTGAAAACTTGGCCTTGAATGTCCTGTGGAACTTGTAAGATAGCCTTTGCTAATGTAACATGTCAGGCGCAGAACCTATTAAGCAACCAGTACATAACATCCAGGCACAGCATTTACTTACCATATCTCTATTACTTCTGCAGCATAATGACATGAACCAGTGGCTTCAGGTGGAGCTGCCCCAAGTAAAGAAGATCACAGGTATTGTAACACAAGGGGCCAAGTCTCTGGGTAAAGAGATGTATGTCATCTCTTATGTCTTGCAGTACAGCGAGGATGGTACACGCTGGAACCAATACACAGACGATGAGGACTACGTGTCCAAGGTAAGCCAGGGCAAAAGTCATGTGTACATTCCAAGTACATGTTTATTGATAGCTAGAATTTCCTCAACAGTAGTGGATACATACAGTAGGTCTAAACTTTCTGTCCATCTTCTTTTTTGTGTATCGAATCCAGACTTTTATAGGAAACACAGATAATAATGGCCCTGTGAAAAACTACATCTACCCTCCCATCTTCTCCCGCTTCATCCGAATCATCCCAATAACCTGGAAGGGACAGATCACCATGAGAATAGAGCTACTGGGCTGCGACTTTGAGTGACGCTCTTAGATGTGAAGACACACACACACAAACACATGCCATGACAGTTCCACCAAGTATAGAACATTTTCTTATACTTAGTGTTAACATGCAGGCAAAAGCAAACGCATATACCGGCTTGCATCTTTAGGCCATTTGTTAAACCCATCATACAGCTTGTGAAATGCACAACTTCCACAGTAAACCCAACTGCAACATAAATTAGGAGCCCTGTCACTGAGAAATTTGAGTTGCTTTCTTGCCAGGATTGAATATCAAAAGCCAGTAGGATACATGAACGGCATTGCTGTCTTCTCCAAAGTGAATTAATATAATAAAGACTTCTGTTACAAAAGCGATTCCTACAGTTTCTATATTTTTAAAAACAATGTTTAAAAAATAACTGAAAGTAAAGAAACTGATTTCGATTTGAGTTGCAGTTTTTAAAACTGATGCATGCCATTTTGTAATGAATCTCATAATACATTGCCAATGGCACACTTTTATATCTTTTATTTTTGTATCATGGATGAATATAAATTAATGTATATATGTAAGTAGTATTAAGAGACTATGTAATTTATTTGTCAATAAATATGATTACTTTTCTTAGGGTCTGTCTCAGTGATTTATTTGTAGATAAATGAATAGATCCAAATGCAGATGGCCATTTGATGGAATGAACTTAGCCATGCCAAGCATGTGAACGCTCATATCTGTCAAGGCCTCTTGAAGGTGTCACCTTTAGCACCTCTTCTGAGACCAGGCCTGTCGTTACGTAGCACCCAAGGGCCTCCAGTGTCAACAAGCACGTGCAGCTGCAAACACATGACATGTTTGTCCATTTGCTGGTCATGTAAAACTGGGCACTGGAGGTGTAAAGTCCCAGCATGGGATTATCCTTTATACTACAGATGTGTAGATAGATCACTGAGTTTTATTGGATAGCTGGCTGGGAATACTGATGAGAACCAACTTGTAGTTTCCATGTTATTTAAAGTTGAAAACTGCTGAGGTGTAGGTTCTTTACTTCTTGCTGTGAGCTGCACAGCAGAGCAAATATTTGACAAAACAGGAAATCCAGCAGCCACGCTAAGGTCTTGTTTATTACCAGTGGTTCTCAATCCTGGTTCTTGAGAACCACATCACTGCATTTTTCCATCTCTCCCTGCTCTCTCAACATCCAGTTAGCTAAATCAGGTGTGTTTGGACAAGCTAGACCATTGAGCCACCAAATATTGATTAAGTAAACAAACCTGACAAGGATCAGGATCGAAAACCACTGCCTGAAGGTCACCGGTGCTGCTCATCTACAAGACAGAGAAAAGAAAAAAAAGGGTATAATATCATGTATGACCATCTTTGAAGACACTGTCTCACCAATAATGCCCGCTAAGAGATAAGTAAATCCAGAGACACAGTGGCAAATCAGTTAGTTATATTTTTAGAGTGAGTGAAATATCCACTTTTTTAAAGATGTTAACTGGAGTAGGGCATGACATAATATCAAGATTAAATTAATGACAATGTACGGTGTTCTGGGAAGGTGCACAGCTAATACTATCATAATGCTGTTTGTATTTGTGAAAAGCTCGACAGACAAATCCGATCACTCTTCAGAGCTTCAGTCTTACTATTAAGTGGTACAGCACACGGTATGCAGGTGTGACACCACATTACACCACTAGATGTCGCTCCAACTTCACATTTTCATTGATGCGAGTGAAAGCCTGTTATTTGACACACCTCCAACTGATAGGATTTGTTATATGGAAGTGAAAGTCATGTGGAAAAGCATACTTATATATAGTCATATCAATGTGATAAGGTTTTATTTGAAAAACATCCACATCACAAGGTTTATTACAGTAAAGGTCATGTGATCTTGTGGCGGGGTCCTGTCTGAGTACATGACAGAGCATCAAAGGTTTTACATCTAAAACTAAACGGGCACTCATTAGAGCTCATACCTACGCCAGCTTCGAACAAGCACAGAGCATATTTGTCTGATAATATACTGACCTAAAGAGAAAGAAACTACAACAATATCATGACTTCATTGCTCATTTTTGCATAAGAAACAATAGTTTTTAAATCTATCCAAATCCAGACCAAATTTCACCTATTGATAGTCTGTTATAGGATAAATATGCATGATGTTATTCATTGAGAATGGTGTATTTCTTTGGAGGAAAATTAGTGTCAAGAAATCATTTCAGAATAAGTTCAAACATTTTTGAGTGATTAATTAAGCAACAAACTAACTAAGGAACAAACTGACTGACTGACAAATAACTTCCTTGGTGGGGGTAACCAGGAAAAAACAACTAAATACTTCACATGTTTGTTTTAAACATTTAACCTCCGAAGTTATTTTGAACACCACACACGCATGGGAAAGTCAAGGTCACGGGCATGCAGATAATTCAATTTTGACAACAAAGTTTCGCTGATGACCCACTGGATCTATTTTAAGAACTGTGGGATGTCCCCGCACCCCTTTGTGAACCACTGCCCCCAGAATCTGAGACTGACATACAACACCGAGTGAATGAAAATCGCTCATTAGTTTATGTTCTCGTTTGTAACACATCTTATAGGCCTTAAATGCCTTAAACCTTTAAGTTTAAGATCCATAACTCTGGCGGACAGTGATTTAGAGATCACAAACCGGTGTTCTGTCGCAACCAGCTGGGTGATAAAATAAGAAAAGCACAGGGTGTTGGCTATAAATATTTCTATATTACACCTCAGCCTGCCAAGTGATACATAAGTTGTTTACAAACATACTTTTAAAAGGGAGACGCCATCTCTCTCTCTCTCTCTCTCTCTCTCTCTCTCTCTCTCTCTCTCCCTCCGCCCCCACGCTGCGGGGCGCGTTAAAAAGCCACACGTCCGCACAGAGGTTGAGTTCAGTGTTGCAAGAGTGTCACAGCCCTCTCACGCAGTGGGACAGTGCGGGACTTTTACACGCAGACATCACAGGGAACCGCTCAAGCAGATTCTAAACCTCCACATAGGAATCATGAAGTCTCCAAAGCTGAAAACCCAAGGTAAATATTAGTTTTATTCGATTTTCCTCTTCTTCTCTTTTATTTTTCTCTCTCAAAATAATTTAATTGTTAATTGCAGGTTTGTTTTAAAACCCAAATATTCCAATCCTACAGGATTTTTGCTCTTGATTAGTTTGGGGATCATGTTTTCTCTTCTCATAATCATGGAAACTTAATTATAACCCAAATGCTTTTATTGTTGCGTCAATCTCCTATGATCCTATTAATAATAATACTTTCCCCATAATTTCCTATATCTCCACTCCAATTATCATACCAAAGTAATGACATTAGACCACATACTCCAATAGCCTAGTAGTTATTGTGCTGATATTTAGTTGAAATCTGTCCTTAGTTAATCGATAACCGTGTAACGTGTGTTTCTGATATTTTCCTGCAGCGAAGCTCGTCGACGAAGACGACCTGACCGACGTGCTGTGCGAGTTCGACGCGGTGATCGAAGACTTCACGTCGCCGGTGGAGAAGCGACACTTCAGGTATGACGAGCACCTGAAGACGATGAAGAGGAGGAGCAGCGCGAGCGTCAGCGACAGCGGCATCAGCGACTCAGAGAGTAAGAGGGAAAGCCATGGACTCTCACCAAGTTTTCAATTAGTTATTCTATTTTATTTTTTTTTTGAATTTCCCAGAATCAGTTGGAAAATCAATAATGTTATAGAGTCAATAATTTATTTTTTAAGATTTTTTAGATTTTTTCATTTGTTGAATTACCTCAATTTTTTCTAGAACAGAGGCATGTCACTTTGTTGTGACCTTTAATAACAAGCAGCAAAGAAAATTGAAAAGCTTACATATACTGAGACTCCAGAATGGAGATCAGGCACAGTAGACGTTATTCACAGTTCTTGTCTTCTAATCATCCAGACTTCTCAGTCAACTGTGACTGATGGTCTGGAGGAATTCTGCTCACTTTTCCACGAGCCACAGATCCAACAATGTCTGATTAACAAGGCCCTGTGCTCTGACTCAATAATGCCACTCCTGTACTGGAGTCGCCAATACAGCTTCTCCTCCTTCACTGTTAGAATTTTGTCTGGTCTACTGTTTCTTATCAAGAGGGCAGCTTGGTCTACTTGCAAACTGTTGCATGCACGAACATATACACACAATTCTGGAGCGATATAGAGATAAAGAGAGAGAGAGAGAGAGAGCGAGAGAGATCCTTGATCATGGTCCAGAGATCTTTGCATTAGATTGAGTTGCTGCTGCATATCTTGGCACAACTGCTCCCATATTGTGAAGCAGCCACAATCTAGTGGCTGTCTAAAGTTTTATTGTCATACAAGCTGACTGCATGAGTCTCTCCTGTAAGCTCCAGGCTCTACATTACTAAACCATGCCATGTTTCAAAGATCCACTTATGCAGCTGCAGGGCTGGCCTCAAACAGACCATAACCTAAGTGAGATAGCCTCATATGCTGACATACGTAGACAAGTATGCTCCAGGTCCCCATGTGCTAAGTTAGTTTCCTCAACCACATGTGAGTGGGTTGGGACTTTGGAGGGAAGATGTGAAAAGCTCTTTATAGTATTAAGTGTTTTGGAAAAGCAGCTGTAGAACACTTTAAGGATAGAAGCTGTCCAGTTAACTGCAGGCTAGACCACCCTCCAATCTCATGCTTGGTAGAATCCAGAAAACAAATACTGGTGCTTTACCTTCGCAAATCCGGTGTAATAAAACTCTAATTGCATGCAGATTATTCTTTCCTAAAAGCAACTCAGTAATTGCACTATAACTGTGTTTCCAGTGGTTTTGCGAGTATCATCAGTGGTTACAATGTTTACCAATCCAGCTAGCTTTTGACGTAATTACTACATTACAACCTCAGTTACCACCATCAGCGATTCAAACAGAAGGAAGGTGTTCCGACCTGTGTATGTGCACTACTGAGTGTGTAGATTTGTAGAAGGATGAGATTCCTACTTGAGCCCTGTCCTCTCCATGGCAGTCTAATGAAGAGGGACCTGTCCCATGCAGGGACGGCCTTTTGTGTTGTAGCCTGATGGATGGATGGACTGTTGAAGGCGTGGATAAAGGGCAAAACTGTACAGGATCTTGGAGATGCACCCTAGAGTGTGTGTGTGTGTGTGTGTGTGTGTGTGTGTTAAATGAGAGGGCTTCGTGTCCATGTGAAACTGATATTTATCATTGTAGACCAGGGCCCTATGTGTGTCTAGCCACCCCCCTTAGCATGTGGCGTCTCTTCTCTCACGCTGTGCGCTCAGCGCTGAGTGGTGGGAGTGGAACGGGTCAGAGAGGGGAGTGAGTAAGTGGTCAACATCTGAGACACTGATATGAGAGCAGTGAGATAGTGACAGGCAGCTTTAAGTGCTGCCTAATCTTATTATGCTCACACACTCACCTCATACTCACATCACTATCAAGAAAGTTAACACTTCAACAAGCTGCTATGCTTCTACAACCATATGTGCATGGGAAAAGATGCTTTCAATGGCAGATGTAGAGAAGTGGAATAAGACAGGACAGGAGCCTCCCTGCTCTCTTTCCTCACACTCCCTCCATTTCTTACCAGACAAACAAACAGTGAAAATAAGTCATATTCTGTGGCAGCTTGAAATATGATCTGGCAGAATCAAGGTGGCCCTTATATCATTTATGTAACCATCCGTTGCATAGTTTTTGGTTTTATGGAGAAGCAGAACTATCCACAAACCAAAATGTCCTCTGCTGTCATATCAGGCTCTAAATGTGTCAGGGATGAATCTTGCTTAACAGCAGGGGAAGAGTTGCCTGGTTGTAGAAGCAAAACAAAACACAGAATAGGTCAGTGCTGTGTACCATTATATCTGCTGAGCTATTTGGTTTAACATTAGCTTACAGTATCTACACCTGAAAAGTCACCTGCAAGTACAGTGTGTGTGTGTGTTTGTGTGTATGTACAAGCACGTGCATGTGACAGGCTGTAAAGGAAGGCTGTCATTACGAGAGAATGCATTGATTACACACTGAAGGTGCCCCACTGACACAGATTAGAAACACAGCATGGGATGCTTTGCACATGTGTGTGTGAGAGGGAAACAGTACTACAAGATGTTTTGGCGATACACTCATTTCATTTCTCTCTCTCTCTCCCTCTCTCTCAGGTGCAGAGTCACTGAACAGAAACAGCTTCAGCTTCAGCGATGAGAGACTGAATTCCCCCACCATGCTCTCCCCTACCACCTCTTCACCTCCTCTTATGTCACCCAAAGGTGAGCTCTTAGGCTTTCCGATGAGCCAAGGTGTGCGATTATAGATGCCCACGATAGAACTCGTTTGTACATACATAGACTTAATCTCTCTCTTTTGTGTTTGCAGCCAAACTCGGCGACACTAAAGACCTGGAGGACTTCATCGCCGACCTTGACAAGACATTAGAGAGTAAGTGCTAATGCAACATAACTGTCGGAGCCCATGATGAATTAGCCTGCGTGCTGGCACCGCTCACTACTCAGGATTAGCAGGAGTATTTGTTCCCTATGTCAGTTATGCTAACGACCACTCAGAAAGTGACACAAGGAGTCACTCCCTCTAGGTTTCTAAGAAACAAGGATGTGTCAGGACTATGGAGGAGCTAAGACATGTTGTATGCTCTGGGTGGACCAGGAGGCCTCTGGGGTTACACCGGAGAGAAAGGCAGAGTATCTTTTTTCACCCATCACTCAACTTTAAATAAAGTGCTGCTACCACTACCGTACAATTTCTACACACCATATAGTGCTGTGTACACATGGTTCTCCATTCCACCCCATCCTTTTCTTCTCCTATCGCTGTGCATATGTACATGCATGTAACAGTGTAACCTGAGACGACAACAGGGAACAGTTTAGCAGCTTAGAAAAGGCCATGCGTAACAGGACCAACGTGGCTCAGCCTATTTGTTTTGGACCTCTTCTTTACTACAGGGCTTGTGGGTGTTGGAACTTGCTTCTGAGTACATGGAATGTGTGCTGGTGCAATCCTGGCCTGGAATTCCAACTGTAAATGTCGGGAAAGGAAAAAGACGGAAGTGGGAATTGAAGCACTTTCCTGATTTTCATGTTCAATTTCCCTCACTGCTCTCTTCTGTGTTTTGGTCACTGAGTCCCTTTGATTCACAGCTCACAGGCACCCCGTCCCTCTATAAAGCGGGACATTCAATCAGCCAGTCAGGCAGTCAGCCAGACCCCTGTTAGCCCTGCAGAATGCCGTGTTTATTAGGGCCACCGGTGTTTACGATGACGAGCCTCTAATTTTGAACATCCGTCGTTCTGAGAATAGAGCAGGCGACCGAGGAGCCAGGGAGTCCTGTTCTAACCAGAGGCCTGTCTGTCCGTCTCTGTCTGTCTCTTCTTAGGCATGTGACGAGGAGGCTTACACTCGTCATGGAGCGCAGCCATGAGGGAGGGAGTGGACGTCTGGACCCCCCTTTGAGCAGGTTACATGCGGTCGTCCCCACATCGAACCACCCAACAGAATACAGCTGGATGGAGCAGCAGCTGCCAAGTGACTCCATCAGGTCTAGCCAGCTCTCTTCTAAAGTTAGCTGGCAGTCATCTCCTAACTCCAGGCCACCCGGCTACTGGGCAGTGAAGACTGCAGGAAGAATGGAAATCTCCAGTGTAGGGAAAACACGGACAAAGCTTTACTCAGCGGCCACGAGGTAATGGACTCAAAAGCAAATTAGTCAAGAGTAAAAACAAGGAATACGCTACCACGTCACTGGAGCATTTATTCTCAAAGTATCATACCACCGCAAAACACAGACCAGGTTACACTCCCTCATCCGAAACTTGAGCTGAAAGAGTATTTAAATATGGCTTTTTTTTTTTAAATAGAAGTATATTTGTAATTGTATAGAGCTTCTTATTGTAAATCTGTCTTTTTTTGTGAAATATATTTTTGTATCTTGTGTAAATAATAATCGTTTCAAATTGCTTGGTATTAAGAGGACATCCTCAACAAGAATTAAGGTTTAAAACTCCTTGACTAAAATAAAGTTGGTTACATGCTTTTAACAAATGTGAACTGAAAACTTAATTATCTCTGAAAAAAAACTGGAAAGCAACATGTCTGCTTAATACTGCTAATGCCTGCCAGGGATAATATTAAAGTATGAAATATTGTTCTTTTAACACATGCTGCCTCTGGTTATTTTTGACTCCACTCCTCTGTCTCCTTTGGTTATTTGGGCTCCTCTCAGGTAGTTTCAGCAGTACGTAAATGGTAAATGGACTGTACTTATATAGTGCTTTTATCCAAAGCGCTTTACAATGACCTCCATTTTCACCCATTCATACACTGATGGCAGGGGCATACCATGCAAGGCGCCAACCTGCACATCAGGAGCAGTTAGGGGT
>OMOW01112499.1:21781-33902 GCA_900312555.1 Lamprogrammus exutus | reverse complement strand
ACACTCTTTCCCTACACGACGCTCTTCCGATCTTCTCATCCAGGCTACCCAAATGTACTGGCTAATACTGAGGTTGGCCCAAATCCATGCTGTTACACATTCTCACAAAACATAGAGCTCACTTTCAAATGTATTTTGAGATACAGGAGCTGTTTTGCATTATGACAGAAAGACAGCATCCGATATGGAAAGGATTGTAAGTAATACATGAAGTGCATTATAGCAACACATAGGGTGCTTCTTTTAACATTTCAGTCACACTGATCAGCACAAAGTATTAAATCATATACACAGTGAGGATCTATCCAAGTACAATTGATTGCCAAAAGAGCAGAATGCTGCGCCTAGACAGGCTGGGTGAAATGGAATATAAATCAGATGTTACGTTGATCAATTGCTATCATTATAGCACTTTCTCATACCTTTGTAAACAGCTCTGTCACTCACAGTAGCACACAATGAAAATGTTTTAACCCAATTAAAAGCAAAGTGCAGCTTTTCAGGGGGATGCAGAGACGTAAAGGCACCATAGATACATAAGCAAAGTTAAAATGATAATAAAATGCATCGCATTATTTGAAGGTAACATGTAGATTGTTTTACCTATGATTGCATTTAATTACTGTAGATATGATTTGTTTATATACAACACTAATGCGACTGCTGCCTTAAATGAATGGAGCAATCGTCCATTGAATCCATTTACATAACTCTATAAAATGACAGCTCCCCATAATAATCCAACTACTCAGACAGTCAATTCTGTATAACATGGAATTGCACTTAAGAATGAATAGATGAGTCACACCGTTGTTGCTGTAATTTCGTTGCGGACCAGTGAAATTGGGTCATTGTGAAGATATTTGGTGATGTTGAAAAGTGAGTCACTTTTCATGGAAATTTCAGGTCACTCTGCATAAGCTAGAAGATTATATGACAAGTTTACACAGAAACATAAATGTTGAAGTGGTTATTTCGCTATATCCTGGTGTATCATTAAAGGGAGGTAACAACAGAGTATCACCATGCCTAATGGTGATAAGTAATAGTGCATAAAGTATTTATTCACATTTATTTAGCTTGATGTTCTTTAATTTGCTGTGCAGTTCTGGCAGTTTGCTGGTGGAATCACCAAATTATCACTGCTCAGACTGTTCAGTGCAACATCAAAGACCCAATCAGAACACAAATTGCTCCCATCTAATACCCCATTTGCATGTATCTCACCTCTCATTGCACCTCTTCCATCACCTTTGTGCTGTGCTTACTGTGCAGGGCATGAAAGTGCTAAACAAACAATGCACATTTCAAGGTCAGGAATATGCCAATATGTTTCACTGCTGCTTGCAGTTATGACACACCACAAAATGGGGCCCATTATGTTGCATAATAGATTCCTGTATTCATTGTACTCGTCAAAATTAGGCGCCATTCCATTCTGTGCAAGACAGAATTATCTGTCGTCCAGTTCTCTCTGCATTTGTGACATTTCTTCGGTAACTTTTTCCCCAGGATTTCCTGATCATGTTACTGCACCACCTGGCAACGATCTCCCTCATCACCTTTTCTTATGTGAACAACATGGCACGGGTGGGAACTCTGGTCATGTGTCTCCACGATGCCGCTGATGTGCTGATGGAGGTGAGCACAGCATGTTGATGATGATAGAATTAAATACTGTGGATGGACAGATGGGCAAAAATTAGGTGAATATTTTATGGTTGAGCTTTATAGTTACCATTCTCAGCTGTGTTTTAATTTAAATATATCTTGTAATATAAACATTATTTCATGATGTATCATATATGTGCATTGGATTTGTGTTGTTTATTTTGTGTTTTTTCAGTTTTTCTTCCCATTCTCAAACTGATTTCAGACTACACGTTGAAATAAATTCTTCATTTTCCTTACTTAGGCTGCCAAGATGGCCAACTATGCCAAATGCCAGATGCTGTGTAACCTCCTGTTTGCCATGTTTGCGCTTCTGTTCATAAGTTCCAGGCTCGGAGTTTACCCTGTCTGGTAGGTCTCACTCAGTTTCCTGTGTAACACAGATAGCATCTCTCTGATGTTATTTGACCTTCCTGAAGCAGTGTCAGTCACTTGAATAGACTTCAGTCAGACACTTAAATAACTCCAGCAGCAGCTGCCTGAGTCACTCTGCATATTTTGACAGGCCATCATTGAAAATAAATGTTAAAGCATCTCAGTTCTTTTGTGATACTTTCTCCAGTTTTCATTTTAGGCACATCTCTGTGAATTTTGTTGCTAAGTAATAGTTACTATGGATACAGCAGCTTAATTCTCTGCAAGAAACCCAAGAATAAATGAAAAGTAGATATTGTTAATATAGCTTTAGTTTTGTCTGATTGTTAAAATATCAAAGTGGTTGTGCATTATGGGGATCATTTATTGTTGATAAATGTTGCTTTTTGGGTTTTATAACCTGCATTACAAGATTGGAGTTTAGTTTTCCAGTGAGGCAGGAAGCTGCTGTTATCTGCTTGTCTTTGACATACCATCAGATCTCAATCAGCACAGAAATGCATTCATGTTTGGGGTTTTGAATTATCAGGGCACGGGTGACATTCACTCTGTATGTTCTGAAGATGCATTCAGAGACATACATAGGTTCTTTCATTTGCCCGCTTCAGCAATTTAAGGCTGTTTTCAAAGTCCTGAGCCAGCAGCCCTCACTTCTCTGCTTTTATTGTTACTCACATTAGTGATGATTCTACAGTACATTTTAGTTGGCCCTAACCACGACAGTAATAAAGTTGCCATTGCTGTAAAGCTGTTGCCATGGCTTCAGGATCTGCAGGATGATTCAGAATAATTTGTGATAATTGGCCCAGAGATAAATTTAACATAGAAAATCAAAATGTTGATTATATGGGATGTGAAGGAAAGCTTAACAAGCTTTTTACTCCCAAAGCATTTCTACTCCATTAGCCATAGATATTAGACTAGATTATTTGCTTTGTTGCTGTTCATATTAAAAGGTACAGTACATATGATATGTATATGTGCTAGAGACCAGGATCAGGGGATCTGTGACAAATGAAGAGGAGAAGCAGAGCCCACTTTCCTCTATTACTCAACGGTATGACCAGTTTAGATGAAATCTGGTAAAGCTCATGGAAGAACCCACAAATTCATACAGGATTTATTTTGAATGATTGCAAGATTGGGCGTTTTGCAAGATTTTTGTCAGTTTCTCCAAAAGTAACACAACAAATAGGACAGGAGTCACATTAATGGAATTGCTTTACAGTAATTAATAGGGCAGAAAATGCTGTTTTGCTCTCAGGTTTAGGTATACATGCTACAACTACTATGTGTAGTTAATACTCTGTCATTTCATGCGTCTTCATTATTAGGATTATGTCAAGAAAAGCCAGATAAAAATGCAGGTCTAAATGCACCCAAGATGGCTTCAAAACTGAGACAAATCTGTTCACTGAAACCACCTCCTGAGACACAGAACGAGTCTTCTAATTTTCACTGAATTCTGTTTGCCATTATGTTCCTGCTCCTCAGGAAGCTGAGTAGATTGCTTTTATTAATCATGAAACTAGTTGACTAATATATCTCCATCCCCATCTGCTGCTGTGGCAGGATTTTAAATACCACTTTGTTTGAGAGTTGGGAGATCGTGGGGCCCTACCCCTCCTGGTGGGTGTTCAACCTGCTTCTGATCCTGCTGCAGCTTCTTCACTCCTTCTGGTCTTACCTCATAGTGAAGACAGCGTGCCGAGCCATCTCCAAAGGAAAGGTGAGGCACAAAAACAACTCAAAAATGCTACAGGGTTTCTACTCTTGAAATGAAGTTCCAAAGCTTTTCCAAACTTTTCCATGGTGTGCTATTATGGCATTGTGAACCAAACCTGTTGGATGTAGGTGTGGACTGCAACTGTTTTAGCTATAATTTGTATTTTTCAGCAGATAACCAGGCCCTATTAAAACTAGTTTGCCGCCATTCTGACAATGACCCAAGTGAGCTGCTGCTAGCTAGCTCTAGTCTAGCAAATGATAGCAAAATCAGTAATCGCATGAGAAAAGGTCAACGTATCATAGCAATATCTTCTTCTTTTTTTCAAACGTTTTGGGATATTTCATCATTTTCCAAACCATGTCCAGGCATTGAAAGTACATTTTCAAAATTCATGACTTTTTCCCCAAAATTGTCACCACTGTAGAAACCTTGTCAGCATACTGTATCTATGAATTCACTGAATGTTAAACATGTTAAACAGGATACACGCTACAAGATGATTAACCTGATATTGGCAAAATTCAGATTTTTTTGATGTTTCTCAAGACTCATTCTACTCTTCAAGATTCCAAGAAGAGAGGTCTGCAGGGAAGTGCAACAACTAGCATAGCATTTTGTTTCTGTCGTCTGCCATGTTTGCTGTTCATGCTAAAGTCACGTTGCACCTGGTTTTGAGAGGCTGGTGAAGGCTTATGAATGGAATCTGGTCACCACACACTAGAGAAACAAACCACTTAGAAATCTTTTAGAAATCTTGTAGTGTTGACCACATTATAGATAACAGATGATGCCTGTGTGTAGCACTGTTGAGTCTTGTGTTGTAGCCACCTTTGACTTTCCCTTTCTGTTCCCTACGCTAAACATCAAGGTTGGAAAATGGAATCCTTTACATGTAAGTAACACTCATGTGGAACAGCTCAAACTGTGTGTTTAGTATGAGCTCATCTCACCAGCAGACAGGCCACATATGTTTCCCTGATGCTGCTCATTTTATCTGCCATCTCATATCACCATCTGTCACCTCTTTTTATGCCATTTTCCAGTCAGTCTATTTTTAAAATGTGAATACTTTCTTAAATTTTCCTTACACTGAAAGACAAAATGTAGATGATTAAACACACACGTCAAGAAGCTATTTGGATGAATCTTCACATAGCATCTAATTTATGTGTTGTCACATTTGGCAGCACTTGAGTTTGCAAATAGACTTTAATGGTAATTGTAGCTTTTTGCTTAGCTTTGATTGGCAGATTACCTCCCTGGTCGACTCACTAAAGCTCATTTGTCACACTGTTATGCATGACTGTCATGGATAGTGGCAGTGATCTACGATGATCCATTTACTTCTGCAGGTTTCTAAAGATGACCGCAGTGACATCGAGTCCAGCTCTGATGAGGATGACAGTCCTTCGTCCAATCAGAAGCACCACAGCAGTGCCACCAACGGCACCAACAAAAGCCATGGGACCAATGGCTACCTGACTGGAGCCCTGTGTCCAGACGAACACTGACTAAGCTGAAATCGTACCACAGGAGCCATGCGACAGACACCATCCATCTTTGTGTGTGTGTATGAGTGTGTGATGGGAACATGAATAACATTGCCTGTCTGGTACTGGAAGTTCTTCATAGATTACGTGAATGCAGTTTTGTCATCAATTTGATTCTGAGCTAATTTCCTCTTGCAATTTATTCTGTTCATCTATATATTTGCATTGAACTGCACTCAATAAAATATCACAGCACTCCTATCGGTACAACCAATGAATGAAAGCATTCCACGTTATGGTGTAAGCATGCTACTCAAACATCCAGTAGTCTGGCATACTGGGGGGTGTTTTTCTTACGTTCGTGTCTTTTTATGTTATTTATTTTTATAGATGTATTTGCAGATGATGGTCAGATGTCTAATGTACCTTTGTGTCAGTGTTAAGGATTAAATGAACACAGCAGTTTCCCACATAGCACATCATGGTAACAAGTGTTAGCAAAATGCTAAAGATCTGGGTTTACTTTCAATGCTACACCCCCAAAGATATGCCAAAACCATGACCGAGTTTGTCTTCACTCACAAATGGATTGTAATGTGTGAAGTTTACTCACATTTTGAAACAGTCATGTATATGAGATGTCAATAACAGTATTATGTGTGTGCAAAAGATATGGATAGATGCTGTATTCCCTACTGAAGCATTTTGTTAAGTATTCTGGTACACTTCTGGTAAAAAACAATTTCATTAAAGGTCATTTGCCCTGTTGAGAGGCAGATATGAGTTGTTTGAATTATTAAAAAAAAAAAAAATGAAGATCACAGAAATATGCGTGGATCTGTTCGATTACAATTAATCTTGCTGCTGATGGATGTCATTTTTTATTTAAAATTAACTGAATTGATTGTTAATAGATAAATGTACTGTGACTCACTAATGTGTTTTATCAAAGCAAGATGATGTGAGGGAAGAAAATAAGTTATTCAGTTTGGATGTAATACAATAATAATAAAAATAACTCAAAATATACACTTATATTAGATTAAGGATTAGTCAATTACAATTTAAAAAATATTGATATTGATCAAATGATAGACTGTCAAAAAGTGAATTGTGGTCTGGCAAACTAAAATATATGGTTGGACAAGAGACATTTCAGTGGAATTGCTGTCCAATAACAAATACAGAGAAACATACAACAACCAAGTGGAGACAATATGCTGATTGAAACACTATTGACATATCTAGTACAGAGAAAGATAGTTACAGAGATCCAGAAAAAATATTATGGTTATTATAGTTGTTTCTTTTTAGTTGTCAGTTGCCAGTGTAATATTAGAACAAGACATATTCTGTCTAGGCTTGTTCAGCCTTGGCAGAGTTATGCATTCTAATGAGTGACCTTCTAGTTTAAAAGTTTCTGCTCCTTCCCAGATGGAATAGTTGTCAAATGTCATTGTATTGCTATGAGTGAGAGATATTATCATTAAAAGTGTGTCTGTCATAGACTGACTTGCCATGTCGTTCTAGTTAACATTTGTTGCTTTTTCTTGCACTGGAATTTTCCTTTGTGTTGCCCTCTGAGAGCTCAGGTGATTTCCGCATGAGAGACTTTGGGAGGAGGTGGTCAAAGTTCCAGGTGCAAAGTCAACAAACGGCCACAGCTTAAAGATGAAGGACCTGATCAGCACCTGCTCTGTGAGTTTTTCTTTTCAACACTTTGATTGTTAAAGTACACTATGGTACAATTGCTTTATACAGTATACGATATATATATATATATATAGTAGTTTACTTGCAATCACAATCGAATCTTTTAACTAAATGTGTCGCTTTGTAGCAGTTGTAACACGGTTGTTGCAGGCTGTTGGATGGAAAGTCTCATGAAGCCTTATCCATTGTGTTTCAGTATAACCAGATATATCAAAATGCGAAACGATTTTCAAAAAATGGGGAGCACTTCTGCAGGGAACTCATGGCAGTTTTTCAACAAAGGTAGGTTCAGTTTGAGAGGCCTTTATCAGAAACTTTACACTGTACACACATTTTAGCAATGTTTAATATCTGTCTTGTGTTAGTGTAATATTCTGTATAACACATTTTAAAGTATATAGTATCCTCACAATTTTAATACGACCCCTCAATACTGCAGATGAAAGTCTGCCTTTCAGAATGAATTTTAATGACTACAGAGTTATTGTTTGACTTGGTCAGTGCTCTTTGATGCAACCCTTTCCTGTTTTAGGGCTGAGCTGGAACACACTTGTGCTAAAGGGCTACAAAAACTGGCTGGCAAACTCATCAAGGCATCAAAAGGAATGACAGACAAGTAAGGGACATGGCACAGAATTTTGTAGTGGCTCTGTCTTATGTTTGTGTTCTACGTTACCCCTTGCTGGGACTAACTGCACAGTAAATTACAGTGGTAATGATATGGGAAATAACATGCAGTGAGATAGATGTGATCAAAACAGATGCAGATGTCAAACTAATTAGCCCACAGCTCTAACCTTTTCATGCCGGCTCCCTACTCAGTTCCACCTACAATGCATGGTGTCATTTGTCAGATGAGATGTACTCAAGAGCAGACGCCCACAGGTAGTTTTCAACCCCAACACATAATTGTACCTGTCCACAGATTTTAGAGCGGTTTTAGAATGGCTGGCTTGAATTAAATATGGCGCGATGTTCTCATTTCAGAACACTAGGAAACGCATTTCAGCAAGATGCAATTCTGGAATTACGACAAACCTTAGATGAACACACCAGGAGGAAGAGGCCTGTATGCATGTATTCTTCATCTCCATCCATCTCTGATCTCAGTATCATTATTGTATTGGAGTGCCTCTAACCTGTTCTGCATTCCAACAGCTTGACAGTGTGATTGAAAGAACTGGAAAACTTGTTACTACTAACTGGAATGAGCAACTCAAGGTAAAACACGTTCTTCCAAAAAAAGATGCACAATATAAGAGAATCAGATGCCATGATCACAGTAGCTCCATAGACGGTAAACATAACCTGATTATGAAACCTTAGAGGACTCGGGTGACTATCTACCATTAAGTTTTATCATTATGAACGCATTATGTCAAGCTATTAAAAAGTGTCAGTCGATTATGTTTACCAAAAGCCCCATGACTTTCTAATCACTGGTAGAAAATGGGTAGAGGGATTATGAGCCACTGTGATGCTTGATATTGTGAAGTACTATAATACTTATAATAACTGTTGTTGTAAAACATAATGATGCCCTATGATGGCTTACAGCAACTGCATTGTGTATGTATTAATACATTATACACATATATAATCTGTTATTTGCACCTGTGCCATCTAGCACAATTCAGCACAACTTTCCAGCAATAAATCGTGTCCTTAGTATTATAAGGTTCTATCTGCACCCCAGACCTGTTTTGAGATTCAGGGACTTAAAGTTTTGGCACTCCATCTAACTGAACTCTTTGACATTTGACTTTACAAAAATAACCACAAAAACATAAAACATCCTCCACTAAGTTTATGTGCTTGACTCATTTTCGACCAAAATGCCAGATAGAACCTTATGATAATGAGGTCACGAAATCCTACCTTTGTAAAGTTTAATTTTTCGCTGACTCTGTCAGAGAGGCACTGATTCAGCTCTATGGTCATTATTGAGGCTGTAGTAAGTGGTAATGAAGTCCTGGACTATATTATATTTATATATTTTGTCCAACCCTGTGAATCCTCAAAGCAACCATTTAAAGCATCACAAACATTGGCTTTATTACAGGGCTGTTACATTAAATAAACAGTTGACTGGAGTTTATAATGCATGATAGATATGGGCTTCAAAGAAAGTGTTACCAAGGTAACCTTTTCTAAACAACAGAAAAAATAATTAAATACCACGTCTTCATTTTGATTTGCAGTAAATATGAGTAATATGGTGTGATTTTGTTTCTACTCTTTCCTGAGACAGATGAAAAAGAAATTGGCTGGAATAACTAGAGAGCATGAGGCCCTTTTCAACTTTGTTGAGAATAACAAGCACATTTGCACAGAGAAAGAAAAACAAAAGGTAAGCTTTGACCACATGATTCCCCACCAGTACATACTGTATGTGTTCCATGTATGAATCACCTACGTAAACATACTCTTGCTGAAAATTATGTCAGCTCCATTGCTAAAGAATGTTTCCCATTACTCACTACAGCTGCTTAACAGGCTGACTAAGTCAGCAGAGATGCAGGCGCGGGTGGATGAAGAGTACTTTAATATCAACATGGAGGGTCATCACATGAGACTCAAGTGGGAAAACACACTGAAACACTGCTACCAGGTGCAGACAAATGGGTTCCTACTTTCCCTATTTTCCACATTTAGCTGACACTCGCAGAGTGTCTTTCCGTGTGTGAGCACGTGGGGTTTCAGTGTGTTGCTAGAGGACACTTCATTATTGATACGTGTTGAAACTGAGTTCCGGCACAGAAAAAATAAGTCAACCTACCACAAAAGTACCCTATTGTAAGTTGCACAGGCCTACTTCGTAATTTATTGTATGGTATATTCCTGTGGGACGCACATTTGTTCAGTTTGAAGCCAGCAATGGAACCACATGAAAACCTGTATAAGACACAATCTTTCTAACCAGCACTGCACAATTTTCTCTTGTACTTAAGCACTACAGAAAGCATCAGAACACAATTCTGTGTCTGTTTCAGATCCTTCAGGAGTTGGAGAAACAACGGATTGAACTGCTTTACAATGTTCTGAATAGATACAACCTCCATATGTCCAGCTTTGGGCAAACCCTCACTCATGTAAGACATCCCCACTTTAGTCCTGCTCATAGGTACACTAAAGCACTTGTCGATATTGTTTCACATTCGTTTTGTGTGCTGTGATGCTGCTTCCAGGGCCAAAGACAAATAGAGCAGGCGGTCCAGAGGGTGGACATGGAGAAAGACCTACAAATCCTGGCAGAGGAAAATAGCATCACAACAGAAGAAAACAAAGCAGAGTTTTTGATGGCTGATTATTTTGTAAGTCTGCAACTTTGCTTTTGGTGTTCTCACATTTTGGAGAAGAGTCAGGCAGCACACTCTGTCTTCACCCATTTAAATAGTCCAGTCCAGTCATAACCATAACCACTGCATGAACATTTCTGAGGGGCGTGTCTGGGTGTTTTGTTTGCCTCAGTTGTCATAAACTTTTATATGTAGATTGTCTGGACCAAGCCCAACAAGTTTTATCTTTCTTTTTTTATATTCCTCACCGTTTTGTTATAATAGGCTGCCAAAGTTGAGTGGGTGTGGCTCATTCTACAAAAAGTGCTTGTATCTCATGAACTCTGTACACTCACTACAAAAAAATGAAACATCAACCCACCTGATGGTGACACTAAGAACAAGTTACATTTTGTCAATAACTTTGTAACCTCACATAGAATCAAGTTTGTTGGTTTGTCAGTGGGGGGAGGAGGCGATCATGGTCTAGGCAATAACCTGTTAACTTTTATCACTGAGAGACGGAGTCATATTTGGAAGACTAGTCAGCCTTGGCAGAGGTATGCACTCTGAGTGCTTTCCTGTTTCTGGTGTCATTTGCTGAATCCACCTAAAATGACCTGTGTCCTGCATGTATCAGGAGGAGGACAGCAAGTCACTGATGGACAAAGACAGAAGAAGAGAAGCCATCAAAGTCAAACTACAGCGACTGGAGGACAATATTATAAAGACAAAGAAAGACTGTGAAGGCAAGTGCTTCAAAGCTTTGCAGTACACTGCAATACACAATGCATTAGTTACACTATATCATTTTGCTCACTGATTCTTTGTGGACAGTGGCAGACAATGGCATTCATTTTGTCTCTAAATAATCTAACATTCTCATTTCAGGAACTGAAAAACTGATTAAGACGTACTCTGAAAATCCATCATTTTCAGACCAAAAGAACAACGAGGAAACTGAACAGCACCTTGATGAGGTATACAGTCCTCAGTGTGTATAGATTTGCATTACTTTCATCATAAAACAGATTGCCATATTATCAGTAATCACTAAATGTTCATGCACTGTTACTTATAGAGTACCCTAAAACTGGACCTCCTCGAAGCCACGTACTACAAACTGTCCAAATCGCTGTCTGAATTACAAGGAACACCCAAGTCGCTTCATCGATTTGGTGACAGCATTATGAAATGGAAAGATAAGGTCGGAACATGTGTACCATCTACAATAAAGGTTAATACAAAACAAGTGGTTAGATCTAACCAACTGGCACTGCCTTTGGCTTGGCATAAAGTGTTTGTGACTGTAATGACACTGGTCTGAATCACCAGACTAACTGAAGAAGCAATGGGGCGGGGGGACTGCTGCAGTTGTCCTTTAGCAAGGCACTTAAGACCTGGAACTACAATAATACAGAGGTTGTCTCACAGTTCCAAGGTGTAGATGAAAAGTAGGACATTTCTGAAAACTGCAAGGACACTCAATTGATTTTTTTCCCCTTTCATTGAAGGAGTAGTTTGTGAATAGTGTGCCAATGTTTGCTCATAACAAAAGAGCCTTTCTGTTCAAGTTGGTTATTGTTGAATTATTGCTGAATGAGTGTGAGTTACCAGGGGGATTTTTGTTCTAAATTTTTTAAGAGTACTAATAACGTTTTTATAGGACATTGACTTTTATACTTGAGTCACAGCCACAGAATTTATGACATTGCTAAAGTCATGTAATGCTGTTTAAACATAATCCATTTTTTTCTAAGGACTCTGAGCACAGCATTGTTCAACTGACTCGCCCAGTCAAAATCAGAAAAACACCATTTAGATCCAGACAGTCATTGCGGGCCTCCATCATTTACAAAGGACTG
>OMOW01112499.1:0-12985 GCA_900312555.1 Lamprogrammus exutus | reverse complement strand
TCCCTACACGACGCTCTTCCGATCCCCAAGAATTTGGCTGAAGAGGATTGCATAGATGGGGTTGACAGAGCCGTTAACAGCAGCTCCCAGAGAGCCAATGAGCATATAGGGCCATTCTGGTCGGTTGTACTTAAGGATTCGTGCTACTGGGGCAGGTTCTACATGCTCATCTGTATCGTCCTCATATTCCTGTTAAAAGATATAATGTTAGAGCTATTTAATTATGCTTCCACTAGATAGTGAGTAATGAAGTTCTGCATGGTTGAAGGTGCATAAAAAGAGGAACCTCAGTACATTTTCTGGTGTCACATTCTTGTCCGAACAGATTTTGAGACTGCCAGATATCGCATCAGGGACAAAATTATTTGACAAATCGCTCTGAGATCGCAGTCGAAGAGACCTCCTACAGAAGTAATATTGAGAACCATCAAATTAATCTTATTGTATTGATGATATCCATTTCCACATTTTCTATTATCTGAAGAAATGTCTGGCAGCTGACCTTTTACCGGATCTGGAGCTTCCCTGGCTAAAGCTCCTCAGTTGTGGATGAATGCCCTCTTCGAGTGTTTCACTGTCAGCATCTTACAGGAAAAAATCAATCAATCTATTAACACTAATGGTTGCACACTGTAACCCTTTAATATACAAGTAAAAGCAGAACCTTCTAGCAGCTTCTGTACGCTTGATCCCTCATTCCTAGCAATCAAGATGGGCCCAGTAGAGAGTGGCATGTGGTTGTTAATGACTGTATCATCTGCATATAATGTAATACTGATGTACCCTAACCCAGCATCCTCAAAGTCAGCGACTAAAAAATGGTGGATGGCAGGTTAGCGTACCACAGCCAGTTACTGAGGGATCATCGAGTCCTTCCAGACTTGCTGAGCTAGTGTCAATTTAAAATAATGGACAAGCCCACAGAAGCTGTTAGAGGGTGAAGCCTGTGCAAAATAGAACCACAAGTCTCAAAAAAGTCCAAGGGTAAGAAAAGCACTGTATATTCTATATGTCCTACCATTTATTGTTTTGGGCGTGCTTTGGTTTTGAAGGGTCACCAGGGTGAAGTAGACACCTTCCCTCTCTAGCAGCTCACTATGTGTTCCCCTTTCCACAGCCCGCCCGTGTTCGAAACCAACGATGACATCAGCATTTCTAATGGTCGAAAGACGGTGGGCTATGGAAATGGTTGTCCTTCCCACACGCACCTGCAGATGTAGTAGCTACTGTCATTCAACAATACTGAAATTGTTGCTGTATACTGATATTAATGAAATTGTAAATTGTATTACATCTAATGGCTATGTAATGACAGAGAGAGGCCCACCTTATCAAGTGCTTCCTGGACAACAGCTTCACTCTCATTGTCTAGGGCAGATGTGGCCATATCCAGGAGCAGGATTTTGGGATTTCGGATCAGAGCTCGAGCAATGGCAATCCTCTGCTTCTGTCCTCCACTCATCTGGCCCCCACCTTCTCCTACCAAGGTATCAAATTTCTGGAGAAAAAATTGCAAAATACTCCAGCAACCTTTTGTGTAATTAAAACAGTGAAAGCAGGACAACTTCATTAACATAAATATACCTGTGGCAGGTCCATGATAAAGTTATAGGCATTAGCCGCTTTTGTCGCCTGGATAATGTCTTCCATGGTTACCCCAGGTCGACCAAATCGGATGTTCTCTGCAATGGTTGTAGCAAAAAGCACCGGCTCCTGCTCTACAATGCCAATGAGTGAGCGGAGCCACTGGATGTTCAGACTGCAGATGTCATGGCCGTCCAAAGTGACCTGAGGGAGGGATTAGAATGTAAGACCAGAACACAATAACCCCAAGATTTCCTGTGATGTCATATTACTCTGTAGATACCCAGTGTTACCTTTCCTTCTTCTGGGTCATAAAACCTCTGGATGAGCTGGACAGTGGTACTCTTTCCAGATCCACTTGGTCCAACAAAAGCAGTGGTTTGTCCTGATTTGATCTGCATACTCAAATCAACTAAAATCTGAAAACACAAATGGCCTTTATAAGTTCAGTCTTTGGAAATAAGAAATAGGCTTAAAGAACTGCTAGGTGACGAATGTTACCTTGACTTCAGGCCGAGATGGGTAGTAAAATGTGACATTGTGGAATTCAATATCACCTTTTACTTTGTCTAATTTGTGACCCTCTTTGGAGAAACAATCAATTTCTGGTTCCTGTGAAAGTAACAAGAACTTTATACTTAATGGTTGAGCTTCTTTCTTCCCCCATCAAATATACCTGTGATTGTTATTGATTCCGTTACGACTTTCGTCAACGTCTTTCTCTTTGCAAACTTTTGTTTGATCTTTTGAAATGATCTAACATTCATTATGTCATCGAGCTAATACAAGGTTGAGAATTATGAGAATTAAGAATTTTACTCTGCAACAGCAAAATGTTAAAAGAGCTTAGCAATTACAGCCATCAGCTAAATGTTAAAAGTTAAAAGTACAATATTTCCCTGTGAAATGTAGCACAGTAGATGTAAAAAGTTGCACAAAGTAAACAGAAATTTAAGTACATGTACCTCAAAATTATGCTTAAGTGCTGTTCTAGAATAAATATTATTTTTCACCCCCTTTTGTTAATAGCATTCTGATTTTACCCTGTCAATAGTGTCAAAGATGGTCTTTGCTGCTGCACGACCAGAAGCGAAAGCCTCCAGGCACGGCGAGGCCTGGCCCAGGTTCACAGCTGCTATCAGTACTCCAAAAAATACCTGCAGACAAACACAGCAGCCACATAGAAAAAACAAAGGTGAACCTCTTTCAAATACCTCAATAAGACAAAGTATCAGGAGCTGAGTGCATTGAATGTTATTGCATACCTGAATAAGGCTACCAGGGGACAACTCTTTGGTGTCAATGATCATTTTAGATCCGTACCAAAAGGCCAAAGCATAACTCAGGAAGATGATGCACCACAGGTATCCCTGAAACACTCCTATGATTGTGCCTTTTTTCACACCCCAGCTCTGAGCGTCCACAAGGTTTTTGTCATACCTGATAAAATGTAACATCCCATTGTTCTGTCAGTTCAAATCATTTGAGGCACCTTATCATCTGAAACAAAAACAAAATACCTTTCGGCTTCTTTATCCTCCCCACCAAAGGCTGCTACTGTTCTAATGGCTGACAGGGCCTCATCAGCCACCGCCCCTGCTTTTGCATAGGCCTTTAGCTCTTGTCCTGTCAGCCTGGCCACAGCCTGCAGCAACAAGGGAGAAATATACACAAACATGACATAATTTTATTGTGCTTAACAAAAACCATTTAATGATGAGCAGACATCATACACAAGGAACAAATTTTAAATAAGCCTGCACACACACACACACAGAGACAGGCATGGTCTTTTATGATCACATTCACGCCTACAAGCTATTTACAGTTTCTCTTCACCTAACCTGTTTGACTTCTTGAACACAGTGATAAGTAGATACATACATACACTGACTGCGAGCCTCATAATGAGTATGATAATAAGAGAGTTAGGGAATATGTCTTGCGTGAGAAGCAAGTGTGGAGCTGCGTGTGTATGGGCGGTTCATTGAGGAGGGTAAATACATGAATGAAAACTGCCAAATGAGATGACATACAAATCATTCTGAGTGACAAGTTGCATCTTACCATAGCCATCAGTCCTGCAGCTATACCAATCAGTGGACTCACTGCTATGACCACCATAGTCAGCTTCCACCCCCCAATGAATCCAACCATGAAGCCAAACACAAAAGTGGAGATCCTCTCAAGGAAGATAGACACCTGGTCAGCGATGGCATTGTTAATCTTGTTGATATCACTGTGAGGGGGATGGTATACAACAGAGACATTGTGTAAAACAGGTACACACTGATAACAGCCTGATCTGCAGATAGAGCCCCAACTCACTCAGATATCCTTGTGTTCAGTTCACCAACAGAGTTGCAGTCAAACCATCCGATCTCCATTCGCATGACTTTTCGGAAATAAGTCTTCCGGATTCTCTGAATCTGCCTGGCAGCTGATGACACCCAGAAGACAATCTGCAATATGGACATTTACGTAATAATGAATAATAACACGTGATTTCACTGTTCACTTTGATTGCCGCAAGGAAGATTTAAATACTTACTTGAAAGTAACTAACAAACAAAACTCCTACTCCAATTCCAACATAGTAATATGCAAAAATGGTCATCTGACCTTCAATATCCACCCTACCAAGAGAAGAAATTGGTGTCAACAGTTCCTCATTGTATTCAACGTCTCATTGATGTATCCTGTCATAACAACATTAACATTAACCATAAACGATGACTCACCCACAGTAGATGGTGGTGTTTGCTGCAGTTTCATATATAGATTCATTTTTCCAAAAGATGGTGCCGTTGATGCAAGTCTTATTTGGATTCTTCAGTTCCTGGGTCTCAAGCTCATAAGCCACAAATGTGTCAGTTACCATGCCGTAAACCAAAAGCATGAGAGGAGAAGCAGCACCACGTATGAGGGCACACAGGCTCCCCACCACCATCATTACAACGTCTTTACTGGTGGCAAATTTAAACTGGATTGAGGGGGAAGTAGTAGAGGTTTTACTTTTAATTGCTTTATTTACAAAGTTGTCTTTTAATTTGACTTTTAATGAGGAAATTACAGAAAAGTACAGTTTCAGTGTGTGGAAGTTGAGATAATATGCTATAAAGAACATTAGCAAAGACACATATTTACCAGCTGAAAGTATCCAACACTAAGTGTGTTCTCCTTGTTCTCCCCATCGCTGTAAAACAGATCATTTAAAGTAAAACTGAGACTATTTGGGCCAAGAAACCTAATGTATTATCAGTCATGTATTACAAACGTACCCATTTCCATTGCCTCCTAAAAAAGAAGTTTAAAAGTAAAATTATATTTACAGTTGACTGTCATTATTTACTGTGGCGATCTTGTGTATAGGAAATAGATCACTCACTTCCTTTATCCACATCTGGTGTTAAGATGTTGAATGGTTTCTTCATGTTTTTTGGCCTGACTCAGGCAGATCTGTCCAACAACAGAATAAAACTTTTAATCTGTAACTTTCCAAATCAGATCAGCAGAACCAAGATTTCAGATTCATTTAAATCCACATACACATACTGTATCTGTTGCTCTTGAATGCATAAAGAATTCCCAGGTACTCTTCATTTATCTAATGAACTTATTGATCTAATTGTCTTATCTAAGCTTTTTATTTATGCCACACTCTGTTATTCAATTAGGCCAGATAATCTGATAACATGGACTGAAATGAAAACCCCGTCGTGCTACTGAAACACAAAAAACTCCAGATAATGAGCTTTTTTTTCTGTTCTAAATTCACAGTGTGAGCTATCTTCAGTGTGCTTCAATCAAATGTCTTTGTCAGCATTCGAAAATAAATCAAATAAATCGGAAACTTTTATGTTTTAATCAGCATAATTTACATTATTCAAGCAGCATGGATGTCAGATGAAATTCAATTTAACGTTTCAAAAATGGAAAAGCAACTCACCGCTTTGTACAACTCATCATTCAATTATATAAGTAATGACAAGAACAACAGCTTATAAAAATGAATCCTGCTTCAGCTGTAAGGTGGCATAACAGTTTGCTGAGGAAGAAAAGTCAAAAACACTGTACCTGGAATACACACACCACACTTCTCTCCGAATCTCTGGTTTCCTTCAAATCCACCAACACTACTGAGGCTCATTGGAGGAAATTCCTATCTTATTTTCAGCTAACCTCTGCCTCTCTTCTCCCATTATCTACATCTCCATTAGACTGATAAGGATTGTATCAGCATTATAACCTTGACAAGACCTCTTTTATAAGGCAGGTAACAATCACTAAACCAAGTTAATGTCCAATGACAAGTATTGATCATTTCGCTGTACTTATTGTATTTTCAAGAGCAAATGTGTAACAGTACAGATAATGAGGACCCAAAAGCAGAACTCAGAGACTAGATCAGGTAAAGAGTTTGTATTAGCAGAATAACGAGGTCAATAACAAAAGGCGACATACGAACGGAATGACCAGACCACATAAATCAACTCACAATATCATACACATAACCAGAGTAAGAAAGAACTTTCATAATAGACTTAACAATACACAACACGTAACTAAATAAACACAAGGAGTAGGCTACGTAGGCCTAGACGAAGATAACGGGCAGCAAAAGAACATACAACAAACGACACGAAACAACGGAAAAACTGTGGCGGAGCCGTAACGCAAAAGAACCAAGGGCGCTCTCCTAAGAGAGGAAAACAGAAATTCACGGCGTAAAGCTGGCACCGAAAAACACACAGTAAATAGAGACTAGACGGAAATCAACTCGGATGGAAAACAGTAGAACACTAGTCAGCACGAGTAATGACACAGTATACCAAAATAAATAAGACATACAACGGATTACTGACAGAACAGAATACAGAGCACACAGAATACGAAGCAGTACGTAAAACTAGGGATCATACCTTACGAGCAGCATAGCAGTTAATATCTGCCGGCTGACGAGTAAATTAGAATTAGAATTAGCTGACAGTAACCGGCTGCTCTGCAGAGCAGGTAAACAGAGGAGAGTGTGAGCTGAGGAACCCAGAGGCTATAACCGAGCAGACCTAATGACAAAATGGAGTGAAAAATTACATATATCAATATAAACATCTAAAAAAATATTTTTGAATGGAAAACGTATCTCTTGGAATAAGTCTATGTAGTTAGATAGATAATAGAATGAAACCACTGTCTGTCATAGATAAATAAGTGTAATGTTAAGTGTGATGATCAATAATTTACTTCCTGTGCAAGGCTTTTTGTTATTAAAATGAATTTATGCAAATATTATTTTATCATACTTTACACATGTTACTGCAATGAAAATAGTCTAAAACAGTTCTGCTCCAAACACTTTTAGTCTCAGAAGTACCCCAATCAATGAGCTCATTTATGAAAAGAATAGTAAGATACTAAGTTGTGGAAATAAACAAATGCCCTGAGGTTAATGGCCGCTGGGACATTTGAGGCCTGGGTTAGGAATTTGCTCCTTCTTTACAGCCGCTTATTAGACACCACACAGGTGATTGATAATTCCACAGGAGGGTGGGGGCCTCAGTCATTGAAAATATCCTGCAAGCTTGCCTGACAGGGAGAGGCTCACCAACGATACAAAGGGAGTGGTGAGTGGGCAAATACCATGTCATTGGAATGCACTATATGTAAATCATGAGCAAAATGCCTTTACATATTTCTATGTCATATATTCAATGCTTCAAGCTTTGGTGTTCGTTTGTGTGGTCAGAGGTGCATTACAAACTTTTTCTTGATTTAAATTTAAATTTTAACAACATCTCATCCAGTGTTTATTGAATCTAAAGTTGTACAGTATAAAGCGACATAACTGAAGTAGACTCAGAATGTCTGTCTGTCGGTCTACCTGTGACATTACCAAAACTGACCAGTAGATGTCGCCCTCTGATATATATAATTCGTGTGTAGTTGGTGAATGTATACGAGTACAGTTGACAGCCCCGGATGTTGGAGAACCCGTTCTTGTCTCATAAAATAGTTTCACGTTGCCACATCGTTGCAGTTCTTCGGGAGATTCGCGACCTACAAGCCCACAACATGGAACTCTAAAGGCATTGTATATTTCGCATGAGTTTTACTTAAATGTAAGTTCTAAAGTTTTTTAATGCCGTGTTTTTAATGTGTTTCAACATCTATGAACTTTTGTGTGGTTCTGTCAGCCAACCTGCATACAAGGTTTACAAGTCTGTAATCAGGGTCAGACCTTTATTCTGTACAGTAAGTATAGTAATATCCTGTAAGTATAAGAAGTTTAAGTGCTGTAAGTAAAATGTGGAAATGTGTGAATTGGTATCAGGTGCTTTGTGTTCGGCTAGGAAATCTGTGCTGCAGCTTCGAGCTGGTAGATTCAGTTTTACATAGCTGAGGGACTGGAAAAGGCAGTTTCAGCTGGGAATGGAGTTGATAAAGGGGTGGATGACTCCTGCTCGATCACTAAACTTTTAATAAATCACATATTTCAGAACATTTGCAACAGGATTGGCGTTTAACTGACCAAGTTAAATCTAAGTTTTAATTCATTCTGAGCAGCAAATCTCCAAGGTAATATTTGATGAGTATGTAAATAATGTAATTTATGTGCTGTGACCTTTACAGTCACTAGATCTCAGCAAATTTGAACTTATGGTTGACTTTGGAGCCTAAGTATTATACAGCATCATCATCAACAGAGACAAGAATTATCTTTTAGAGGAATGGTGATGGTGTCTCATCCCTCCAGTAGAGGGCTAGAGACTTGTACAATATATGCCGAAGTTCAATTACGCTGTTCTTGTGGCCCGACACAAGGGTGCAGAGGAACAGAAGCAACAGAAACCTCTACAAAACAAAAGCCACAAACTTAACACTTATTGCTCTGAATCTATGACATTCCCCACAGTAGGCTGCAACAGATGTCCATGCAGTGGCACATGTGGCACAACAGCTTTTCTATTCCTTCTGATCATTCATCTTTGGTCATATCAAATCTAACTGATCAAGATTACTGTATGACTAAGCTATAAGTGTGTGATCTACATCAAGGCTGCTTTCTTCTTTACTTTTTAGAGCAGAAATGTTCCTGTATCTTTTTTGTCCGGTGGTTCTCTGGTACGTCTTTCGCTGGTACAAAGAAACCCAAAGAGTTCCCAACAAGGGGGATAAATATGTCTACATCACTGGCTGTGACTCTGGGTTTGGGAATCTCCTTGCGAGACACCTGGACAAGCTGGGTTTCCGTGTGATAGCAGGCTGCTACAGTGAGAAGGGTGAGGATGAGCTGAGGAAGAGCTCCTCTGACAGACTGATGGCCCTTCACCTGGATGTCACTGACCATGAGAGTATCAACAAAGCTGCTGCTCTAATCAGTGCCCAGGTGGGAGATAAGGGTAAGTATACTGGGTCAAATCATGTAATTATTTTAAGTTTGATTGCTTTAATGTTTGTACGTATCAGGGTTGGTAACTAGCCAAAAGATGTTATGGCACTTGTACGATTTCAAGTAAAGAAATAAAATAAACATTAAAAACATTTTTAAAAATCATTTATTTAAGAACTGTACTTAATCACAATTTTGAGTTACTTGTACTTTACTTGGGTGTTTCCATTTTGTCCTACATTCTACTTTTCTTCTTTCTTTTTTTTACTCCACTACAGTTATCTGTCTGTTACTTAGTAGATTAAGACTTTAAATTCATCATGAGACACAGGTATGAAATATTGATATTGTCCATTAAAATCATTGTATCCCAGCCTTGTTTTAGCTCGGAGGCACAAGGATATTCAGACATTATCCCAAGAGTTTTAGAAAGTAAAATGTTTTGGGGGAGTTTATTCAAGTGTACACAGGTATGTAAATCCTTACATTTACGCAAGCGTGAAAATCCAGAAATTTTGAGATAAAACATTTTCACCTGAAAGGGTTAAAACTTTGATTGATTGATTGAATATGAATATAATATATTAAGCTCCTGAAGCTCATCACCTAAGTTTATCTCTGTACATTTGTGACATTTCAGGGCTGTGGGCTGTTGTGAACAACGCTGGCGTCTCTGTACCATCTGCTCCAACTGACTGGCTCACCGTAGAGGATTACAAGTTTATGATAGCTGTCAATCTGTATGGGGTGATTGATGTAACCCTGAGTGTTCTCCCTCTAATCAAGAAGGCCAAAGGCAGAGTGGTGAATGTTGCAAGTGTATTTGGGCGAGTCAGTCCATTTGGTGGACCCTACTGTGTGTCCAAGTATGGAGTGGAATCCTTCAATGACAGTTTGCGGTGAGACATAGATGTAATTTTAAAAAGCTGTGCATACATGTTACTCCTCTGAACATCTTCTTGACTTACAACAACACTTTTGTGTTTCAGCTTAAACATGGCACAATTTGGAGTGAAGGTCTTGTGCATTGAACCTGGTTTCTTCAAGACAAATGTGACTAATACACAAATGTTGGGAAATAACCTGAAGATGCTGTGGGACAGATTACCTCAGGATATGAAAGACGATTATGGACCTGATTACGTCGAGAGGGGTACGTTTCTATATCTGATGCCAATCGTTTTTAAAATGGTGTGCAGTCTCAGTTCTATAATTACAGTCTATAAAGCTAATAAATCATTGAATTCTCAATTCAAATGCAACTTTTAACCATATAACATATTTATAACCTGAATACTGCATCTCGTTCCTCGCGTTTTTTTCATGGTGTGAATGACAATAAAGTATCTATCTATCTATCTATCTATCTATCTATCTATCTATCTATCTATCTATCTATCTATCTATCTATCTATCTATCTATCTATCTATCTATCTATCTATCTATCTATCTATAAGATATATCATTGCATCCCAACCACCATGTGTCTTTCTTGTATTTTCCGTATTTGTTTATTATCTTTATTTCTCATTTTATTTTAAATATAACACTTCAGAAATCATAAATAGTGAAAGTGAAAATGCTTACAGCAAACAAAGAACTCAAGTAAATAAAATGGCAGGACAACCTTTACCAATATTTGATGTAATTTCTGTTTTTAAGTTATTTCAGGGACTACATGCATCAAAGGGATTGAACCTATTTTTCCATTTAGCCTAATGTAATTATAATTAATGGTGTACTTTTTCACAGTCACATCGCCCAGCTGCATTGGTAAAACCAGGCTTACAGTGAATCCATCACACTATGTAATGTAAAATAATTTTATGATATTGCATTAAAACAAACAAAAAAACACAGAAGTAACTTTAACTACAGATTTCATTGAATTAAATTAAGATGTATCACTTACAACATAATTTAACCAAGGTTTCATTTTAACCAAGTCGATTACTACTAATAAACATATTTTAAAAATGTAACCTATAACACACAACAAATACATGTATAACCTACTCAGAAAAGAACATTAATGATGTGGGGGTGAAATGGGGAATAAGCGTCTGCCAAATGACAAAATGTAAATGTAAACAGAATAAAGACGTAACTCATGATGATCATCTCATCAGTTGTATGTGTTTGTGCGCTCAGATAGCATTGATCCTAGCATGTTTTGGCTTGGGCGCAACAGAAAAAACACACTTCATTTCCATTGAAAAAAAAAGTGTTCTTTCTCGTTAGCTTGGCTCAGGCAATAAGCATAAACGCTTAGTCGTGGCGCCTAAGTCATAGAATGGTTGGTAAAACCCTGATATTGATGGTATCAAATGTGAATCTGCTACATGTGACCATTGTTTCTCTTTCAGGCATTGGAAAACTTAATGAGAGGTTTAATGGCTTGGTGGATGCGGACCTGATGAAGGTGGTCGGCTGTATGGAGCACGCCATCTCAGCTGTTCATCCACGTACCCGATACTCTGCTGGATGGGACGCAAAGTTCTTCTGGTTGCCTCTGTCCTATATGCCAACCTGCATCTCAGACAGGGTTTTCCTCAGAGATAGTGTCAAGCCAAAAGTATCTGTGCTCTGATTTGTTTATGTCAATTCAGTTGAATAATTTATGGAAATTATGACCTCAGCCTTGGCCTCCTGAGTTTAGATTGAGTTTGGTAAGTCATCCATTTCTTGACTTCAACTCTTTCAACTTAGAAACCCTTTGTCCTCAGTGGACTTTGGCAAATGTGTTGCTTGAGTGTTTGTTTCCATCAGTTGTTTACTTTAACGTTGATTTGTAATCAGTATGAAATACAAACAGTCTGAAGTCTGAAACCTTTGTGCTGATGGCTGATAATGCAGAAATGGAGCAAATTCTCAGTGGATTTGAGGTAAAGGGGGACTGTAGTTATTACACAATTCCATGCCTGTGAAATGTTTGGCTCCAGTATGAACCTTGACCTTCCAAACTAAAGTAACTCAGTAACAAGCTCAAGTGAAACTTACCTGGAGGTTCGACTGAGCCAGGATCTAATAACTTCACTGCTTTTGCTTAATTTTTATTTTGAGGAGGATACAACCATATTCCATGCATTATAGAAATGTAATCCATGATATGTACTGTATGTTGTTTGAAATAATGTCATCAAAGAGCAAAATAAAGAGCAGGCATGTGACTATTGACTTTGTAAGATGTGAATGAAGGGGCCATGTCTGATTGTGGCAAGGATTGTGGGCTCAAACTTAGGCTTACATTTACGACCCTGTCTATGGTACTTATACAGTTATGTTCTTGTTGCTTTGCATCCCCCCTCCAAAGTTCACCAGAGGACAGGGGACTGATAACATTCCTTCACCATCAGTGATTAAATTACCCCTCCTGAGGAACATATGTGTGTGGGGCATTATCCGATTCTTGACGTTTCAATAGATTCTTCTAGATTCTAGACTCTTTACCCAATTTTCTGTAACATGAGTGCAAATTATATCTGATTGTTGCTATGTAAGATATACTGTAAGTGATTCCAGAGCAACTGATAAAACTATCTCGGATACAGTCGGCACAGTAACAATGCAGTGATATCAGGATGTACTATGTGCAGCACACCTCTCTATGAGTGACCCATCATGTAATGAGCATACCCAAAATACTTGCAGGTCATGAGGCAATCACAGGAGCAGGGAAATCAATTACTTCAAAGATGCTAGGCACTTTGTTTGATCCTTTGTTTGGTTTGGATATTTAAGGTGAGCAGCAAAGAGCCTACTGAGCATTCTGTAACCAGAACTCCTGCGCTACGCTTTGTGTAATCTCCACATTGCTGCGTGTTGACTTTCCAGGTATGGATGGTAGATGGTGGGGATGGAAGAGCATTGCAGCATGCCAGGTCCGCCTCTAAGCTGACAGGACATGTTTGCCACTCAGTCCCTGAACTAAGCTCAAACCGCACCAGGACATGTCCGTGGAACTCATATATCTTATCTTATCTTATACTTACTGTATATACTACCATGAT
>OMOW01112494.1:0-19996 GCA_900312555.1 Lamprogrammus exutus | reverse complement strand
GGGAATTGAATAGAATTGCATAAACAAATCTACAAAATCATGAAGGAAAAATCCCAAAATCTTTACTGCACCAAGATTTCCCCTAAGTATTTGTTGTTATTATTATTATTATTATTATTATTATTATTAATAATAATAATAATAATAATAATAATAATAATAATAATAATAATACTTGTAACAACAACAATAATAATAATAATAATGATGATGATGATGATAATTGTCTATTTTTTTGTTATTATTAAAATTATTATTATTATTATTTGAATGAGTGGTAAATGCAAATGGTTATCTCATTTCTGTCAATTAGATTTTAGGTTTTAGCTATAATTCATGTACGTTGTTAGATATCTGCCTGTGTTTTTAACTGTGTTTTTATCATATCAAAAGCTGCGCAAATTTGGTGAGGACACAGATAAGAGATGATTTAAAAAAAATGATAGTAGTGGACTAAATTCCATTTGCTTTTGTATTGAAAGTACAATCATAAATTTCCGGCAATGCGATTTGCCTCAATATAGCCCCGCCCCTTTTGACGCTCTCTTGGCAAAGGATTTAGAGAATTTGAATCTTAAAGCAGTGAATGTTATTAGTTCCTATTGTTGATCAATATTTGTGTATATGTTTTAAAATAACAACGTTTCTCACATGTTTTTTTTCATGTTAATATAACTAACATACCCACATTTTACAGAATTTGTTTTGTTTATTCTGGACTTTGCAGGAAAAAGAAAAAATCAGTTTATATTCAGTCATTTTATTAATCTCAAGATAGCAGTCTTCAGTATAAAACATACAAATCTTAAATCAACCACCAACTGGCACTCCAGTACTGTAATAAAATACATCAGTCTTCACTGATAGAAAAATCCTCACCGGAGGATTTCACTTCTCTCATCTTAGAACACATTCCATTCAACAACAAAAACGTAAATAAGAGACATATTAAAAGTCTACGAAAAGATCATCTAAAATTAGGAATTACCTGTTTGTAACTATGTACACCCTCTTTTATTGTCATATGCCTCATGCCTCTACATAAACAAAACATTACTACACAATAAAACACCAGGAGGTGGCAGTATTTCGTTGATAGTGCACAATGACTGTATGAGCGGCTACAAAGTTGGCTTGTTAAGTGTAAGGGAAATTTGAAGTTGCTGGACTCTTTATGCTGTTTTCTTTTCAAACATGTCCAGACAGAGAGTCAAAGCCAATCGAGCTCAAGGTGCAAAGCCCTTTGGTCTTATCATCATCCTGACGGATCTAAACGCCTGTCTGTCATTGGTGGGATAGTACTCTGTCGATATGTTATGCCAGGTCCCCCAGAAAATCCCATTCCGGACCCCTTTGTAGCGTCCGACATAGTATTTCCCGTTGAGGTTTGCAGCCATGCAGGCATCAAACCACCAGCCTGAGCTGTAATATGCCCCACAGTTCCCTGATGGATAGCGGTCATGGTCTTTGTCTGGGGTGGTGAAAGCCCTGTTGTTGTGATCATAGCTTTTGCTGAAGAGAAGGGCATCGCCTGCGGTGCCTGAATAACCACCTACTGTCAGTCTGTAGTGCAGTCTCTCACTTGCTACCTTAAACTGCTCGTACTCTGCATACCCCATTACGCCGTCAAAGTCCTCCAACTCCACTCTGAGCATCATGTCCCTGGTCCGGGTCAGGAGGTGGATCTTGTCATTGCCCAGCCAGAACTCCCCTCCTTTCAGCTCCCCAAAGCCTGATTTGTACTCATCCCACATCCGGTTGAAATTGACGCTCCCATCCTGTCTGCGCTGTACGAGCGTCCACCCACCACCATGCAGCTCCATGTCACAGAAAACTGGGAAGGTTCTGCTGCGGAGGTCAGGGGTCACCATGTACATACCACTTTTTATCGCCCCTCTGATCAGATGGTCAGAGCAGTCTCTCCTCACTATGGACACTGCAGACGACACAAAAATGTAGTCAGGAAGAGCCCAAACCTCAAACACTTAACCCTAACGTCCCAAAAGTACACTATCACTTCTTCTTTAGAAAGATGAAGACAAAATCAAGCAGTTGAAATCATCATCTTGCCACAGTGTGTGTGTGTAACTGGTAGCAGTGAAATGTGACATCACCGTTGTGTGTGGTCTCAAGTGCAGCAGAGTCGAAACTTGCAACCTAAAGAGGCCGGTGCAACAGTGTTTTCTGATTTTTCTACCCTTTGAAATAAAGTAGTCGACAAAGAATGACATGAATCCAAATCCTCCTGGCCTTGGATCAGTCAAGCCTATGCACATATGTTGAATAGTATGGGGGATGTTAGTTGTTTTTCTCTAATCCTTTGTTTGAACTAAGTGACATCAGTGTTTAATTGATGAATGCATGCGACTGAATTGATGCGTATTTAATTGTTCACTGTAAGCCACACTCCACTGATGGATGATTCAAAGATGTTTCTTAGATGGTACAGTTGTGGTTTTATCCCTGCTTACTGCCGTTGCCCACGCACACATTTCGCACATGTGCAAATTCCTGTGACAAAGAGGAGTCACAGTGTATCAAGATGATGGTGATCTCAGATGTGCACATAATGATCTCTCCCTTGTGTCACTGTGGCATTCTTACTTTAAATGCTTTCAACTTTTTGGGGCTGATGTCATAGCTGTTTGATTCAGTCATGTAAAGTAGTAAAGTAAAGTACTCCTTTACTAATCCATGATTTAACCGTTTCTACTACAGTTGTACCTGTATACTCATGCTGATTTCTTTGCATGAAAACAAAGAAGGGAAATTATAATATCACTAAAAGACATTTCACTGTTAAGAAGGTTGAATCTAAATTTATAAAATTATTATTTTTATTTTTATTTGTCAACTTTGTTTGTATTTGACTGTTTTGTCTATTGCATATTGGAACATTTCATTGCGTTTTATTGGAACAAAGCAACCATATTTTTGATATGACGCAATGATTTCACAGTGTATCTTCTAATACAATCATAATACAAACACCGTCAATAAGTGCTGCATAGTGTTATCATCTTTATACAAAATCATGGTAGAGAACAAATACTTGATCAACTGTGTGATAGTGTAAGAATATTATCTCTTGCCTTTGGGTGATATCCGTGTGGGGATCTTCCCATCAGGCCTGTTGCCTCCCTGCTTCTCCTCAGCGCCATTCTTTGGATGCTTGTTCGGCAGTCTTCCATTTGGACTCAGGCTGTTATGGAAGAAAGCAGCCACCTGGTTAATTTTGACACGCAGCTCTCGTGCACTTGGAGTGGAAAACTCAGGAAAAAGGCTTGCAGCAGGAGGCTCGGGACCAGAGGTGGCAGGGGTTGTTAACCTGAAGTCAGAGCTGACATCAGAGGTAGTTTTTGGATTTGGAGATGAAACTGGGGTCGTCGTTTTGTCTGGTTTTGAAGTTTGGCTTGGTGCTGTTTCCTCTTGATTGAGAGCTATCTCAGCTTGTAAGCTAGAGTCACTAGTGACAGGCCTGGTGGCTGGATTTGACTTTGTGGATCCTGGACTGGTGCTAGGGATAATAACTCGGCGGATCCCACCTGTGTTTTTGTTTGGTCTTGTTGTCGTTGGGATTGATGATGGTTGACCAGCTGTTTGTGGCCTCGGATTAGACGTGATCCTGCTGTTAGGGCTCATTGTGACTCCCTCAGGGAACGTGTGAGGATGAGAGAAGAGATTGGTCTCCAGGAAAGAGATAGCGGAGGCCTTTGGAGCGAGGGTGATGGTTTTCATTGTGTTAGCGCCGGACTCTGTGCCGTGTTGGGAATGATGCTCCTTGGCAGCTTTTACAGGGTTTGAAGTATGTGGCATGTCAGTTTGAGAAATCTCGATGCTCTCAGGGGTGGTCCTGCTGATTTGAGGGGGATCTAAATATGTTTTTGGCTTTGGTTGCATTGTTGGTTTTGGCTTTAGATGCGGTGTTACTCCTGGCTTGAGTCTAGGTTTTATTTTGGGCCAGTGTCTGTGGGGAGGTCTTGGTTTGGGTTTTTTGTTGTTTTCAGACTCTGGGTTTTGCTCAGGTATAGATTTATGGTTAATGCTAGGTATTCGTGCAGGGCTTGTGGTTTTAAGTCTTTGGTCAGTTTGTGGTGCCTGGTCAGGATTAGATTTGACATCTGATTTAGTCTTTGGGTCAGTCACAAACTGGGGGTTTTGGATACGTTTAGGCTTTTGGCCAAGGTTTGAATCAGTTAAAGGTATTTGGTCAGGGTTTGGTCTTAATTCAGATACAGATGTTTGGTTGTTATGAGGCCTTAAGTTATTTTTTGTGATTTTCTGGCTGGGTTTAGGATTTTGATCAGGGGCCACAATAGCGTGATTAGGTTTAAGATTTTGTCCAGGTGTCGAGTCTTGGACTGATCCATGCTGTTTGTCTGGAGAAGAATTTTGATTGAAGTTTTCCATTAGTTCAGTCGCCGGCCTTTGTTCAGGTTTTAGTGTGACTGTAGATGTTTGACTTATTTGAGGTTCAGGCTCTTGGATCGGTGTGGAATAATGATTCGGTTCTGACCTGTGATCAGATTTAGTTTTTTCTTCACTTTCTGGCTTTTTTTCAAGTTGTCGTTTTTGATCAGGCGTTTGAGTTTCAGGGCGATGAATTAGCGTTTGGTCAGGGTTTAAGTTTTGATCAAATGTTGGGTTTTGATCAGATTTACGGTCTCGGTCAGTTACAGGATCTCGGTAAGAACTGGTTTTGTTGTTAGGTACAGGGTTTCGATGAAGTGAAGGTTTCTGGTTAGGAGGCATAGACTTCTTTTGAGAGTTTGGCTTTTGGATAGGTAAGTGCTTTTGATCAGTCGTACGGCCTCGGTCATATTTAGGTAGTTGATTATTTTTCAGATTACGATCGGTTCCTAATTTATCGGGTTGAAGTCTTTGGTTAGGATTTGGAATACTGTCGTGTTTAATTGTTTGGTCATCTGTGGGTTTTTGGTGAGAAGGTGTATGTTTTCGGCCTTGTGTTGCTCTTTGGTCAGGCAAAGCTGCTCGGTCAGGTTTTCGGTTGTGCTGAGGATATGCCGGTTGACGTTGTTGAGGTTTAATCCCAGTTTTACGCTTTAGACCAGGCTTTGGTCCTTGTCTTGGTGCGAGTTTTATGCCAGCTTTAGGTTTAGAGGCTATATCCTTTGACCCAAGGCTGAGATCTGTGATTCTCGCAGATGGAGCGGTGTCTAAGCTCTGAGGTGGACGAGTAAAGGTTGTAGTTGTTGTAGTCGACCTAATCCGACCTTGTGAGTTTGTCCGTGGTCTCACACTAGTTGTTGAGGTGACTTCAGCATCAGCACTGGTTGTCGTTTCCCCAGGGCCAGCCAAAGGACTCATTTTGATTGTTGTCGTTGTTGGTCTGCTTGTTATCCCAAAGGTAGACTCTCCATCAGAACGTTTGCGTTCCCCATGGACGAGGACTGGGTTTTGCGTCGGTACTCCAAATTCAGTTTTGGTAGTCCCATGATTGATCAAACTTGATCTGGAGCTGAACAAAGACTGAAGTGATGACGTAAATGTCACAGCTTGGTCCAGGTCTGTGGTGTGAGGCCTTGGAGTTAAGCTCAGGGTGGAGCGAGGACTTGGGCTGGTTGAAACAAAGTCTGCGCTCTCACTTATTCTGCTGGATGTTAATTCTCCATCACTGTCGCGCTGGACACTCTGGACTGGTTTTACTCCCTCTGTTTTGATCTCCCTTTCCATCTCCCCCTCTCCCTCTCCCTCCTCCTCCTCCGCCCTTGTTTTTATGGTCTTCTCTTTTTCTGTTCTCATGATACTTCCAGTCTGTTTTGGTTTCTCATTTCTCCCTGTTTTTATTTCCTTTTTCCTCTCTTCCCTCAGCTGCCCTTTCTCTTTATTTGTATGCTCATCACTGTCCTCAGACATCTTTATCCTATCACTGTCCTGTTCTTCCTCAGTTTGGGTTTCCTTCTCTGTGCCATTTTTATTTTGCCACATATATGGGTCATTTTTCTTTATTTCTTCCTCCTCTGAATTTTCTACATCAGTTGTGATCTTTTTCTCCTTTTCATTGTCCATCTCATCTTCTACATCTCTCTCTGAATTTTCTTTACGATCTTTGTCTCTCTTATTGACCATTTCTGTCCTTGTGTCCTTATTTTTACCAACCACCTTTTCTCTCACTATATCCTCACTTCTCTCCTTTCCTCCACCACTTTGCACCTCTTCCTGCCATAATTCCTTCTCTCCCTTTATCACCTCTGTCTCTCTTTGAGTTTTCCCATCTTTATGTGAGCCTTCTTTTAGATTTTCTTCTCTGTCGTTTCCTTTAATGACACCTTTATCACTCTCTCTTTTTGCTTCCCACTTCTTTCTCACTTTATCTTCCAATATGAGTATTTTCTCTGAGTCGCTGTCCCCCTCTCCTTCTATAATCTTTTCCTCATTAACCAGATATGTCTCAAAATCTCTGTCATTCTCTTTTTGTGTCTCTGGATTTCTCTCTTTCACACAGTTCCTCTCATCTTTAGATTTGTCCGTACCCTCTGTCAGCCTTTCATGCGCTCGCTCTCCTGGTCTTCCACACTCTCTCTCATTCTGGCTTACTGTACAATCTGCACACATCTTCCTCAGTTGATCCACAATGTCCTTCAGCTTCTGCACTTCCTTCACAAGCTTCTCCAGCTCCCTGAGCTGCTTTGGCAGGTAGACGGTCAGTGGTGGCAGATTAAAGTGGTAGGGGCACGTGTCCTCGTCCTGCCCATGTCCACATGGTCCTGCAGGTCTCAGAGTTGCAGCACAGGGTCCCAATCTATCATTCCACAGGAGGGTCCCTTCACCGGATTCCGCCATGGTCCAACACAGGCTATAGATGGCCAGGAGGGTCACACATACACACAGTGCTGTTAACCTCATTGCGTCCTGAGAGTAAAGAGTAAATGGAGAGAAGCGAGAGAGTGGAAAAAAGCCCACCTCAATTTGTGACAGCAGTGAGAGGAGGGGGTAAGTCGGGTGGGAGAAGAGGAGGGAGGAAGGACTGATGGAACTCCTCAGTGTAACTGCTGTCTGTGAGTGAAATGGGGAGTGAGAGACTTTGAAAGGGAGACAGGCAGAATGAGGGGAGGTTTGTGTATTGATGCACTTCAGTAGATGGTGTCTGTAATGCATGAGGATCTCTGTGAGAATGAGGAAAATTTAAAATATTTTTGCGGTATAGCATTAGCAGAGCGAGCAGTAACAGCTCAGAATCATTCAAGAGAAAACAACAAAAGCTTCAAAGCAGAAGAAGAATTTCTGTGACATAGTGTAATCGTATTATTACCCTCCAAATTGTCCTCATTCTAATCCAATCACCTAATGAATACCATTTGCAAGGCATTCTCACTACATGTTGTAATAATAAGTATATCAGGGCCTGAAGTATGCATGTGTCTAACAGTTGCTTTGGCAGGCGTTTCCCACACTTCCTGTCAATAGGTCCACAAACATGTGAGTGACATATGTGAGGGGTCAAAATATGCATGCATGCGTCAAACACAATATTTACTCCTGAGGTGGAGACACAAATCTGTTGCAGGGATTTGTAGGGACATATATCATTTTGTTTAAGGCTTCGTGGTTTAGTGTAGATTTAAGGAAAGTGAGGGGTGTCAGAATGATCCTGGAGGGCTGCTTTATTCAAATCCAATGCCAAGGTACAGTCAAAAGAAACAAACACATTTTTCATGTTTTATTGACTTCATTCGTGCAGTTGTAATCTTCAAGAATTCAGAATTGGCAAGGCGATGCATGAGAAAGGCTATGGCAGATCAGTATGTGTAGCGTGCATGCACCATGGATCTGTGATTGCAACTAAGCAGCTTTTGCATGAAAATGACAAATATGGTAACGTGAGCTACATGAAGCATCACTTATCAGGGAGTTTAGATAGTGAATGCTTTAGTTTCACAGATCCAGGGTGTAAATGTCAAACCTACTACAGAACACGAGCTGTGAATGATAACGCAATGCTTTTGATGGTTTTAAAAATATGTCCATTTCAATTTCATTGTGATGGAACGTGACACTTTTTTTTTCTCACGTCTCTCTGTCTTCTAAGTGACCTGCTGCTCTAAATGTACAAAAATTGGAGGTTTCTCAGCTGTCCTTTAACAATGACAAAGGAAGCCATTTGTTTAACAAGAGGTCAGTGGTTAGGGTTGGAAGTGAAAAATGCGTGAGGGTGCTGTATTACACAGTATTCTGGGTCTGCAAGTTACGAGTTCATTGCTATATTCGTGAGAAATGGCAACTTTTATGAGTCAATAAATATTTCACTTTGTAATAGGGCTGCAGTTTAACTATCTCGACTAGCATACACACTCAGATCCCACTTTATTAGATACATCTGTACATGCAATCAATACCTCATGTAGGTGAATAGGTGACAAAATATTGGAAACACCTTTCAATACAATGCAGTCTTGTATAACAGCACCACTATGGCCATAACAATTACCAATTGAGTTGATTGAACACCTCATAATGTTGACAAAAACTGAACATTATCAGCCTCACAAAGGTAGGATTTATAAGGGTGTTATATTGAATTGGATTGGATTGTGCGTGTGTACCTAATACACTGGCCACGGAGAGTGCACGTGTTTATATTGAGGCCTTGTGATTATTACATCCAGCAAAGATGGGAGCTTGCTACGCCACTTAATCTACCACTTTATTATTACATTGGAAGTTGCACCTTTTACTCCTGCTATGCAAATGCAGCCATGAGATCATTTGACATTTGACAACTGTTGACAGGAGAAAAGCCAGGAATAGGTGTCCTTTCACCTCTCACAGCCACTAAAGTACTTCAACACTTCCAGTGGGAAATAGTGTGAGAGAAATGTTTACACTCTTGAGAGACTTCTGTCTGAACGCTCGGCCGTATTGATTTATTATCAGAGAGCAAAATCTTTAACAACGTTCTCCAGCACAAAGCCCCAGGCAGCTGCGACTTAGCCACAACAAACTAGTTTTAGGCACAGACTGCATGAAAAACTGAAGTGACTACAGTTACAAGGCAGTTGATTGGGGTTAACAGGATCAATATGTTCAATTGTTGATCTAAAGTTATGCCTCAGGACCACTGCAGCTGCATGGCACAGACAGGTCGGCAAATATTCTCTGTAATACTTTGACTCTTGGCTTTACCCATTTATGGGCAGCAGTTTTTTTTCTGCTCCTGGTACCCTCTCGGGAAATAGTGTTTTGAATTCCCCCAGTGATCTGGCTTGGCCCACTCGCTGTCCTCCATTGTGTAAACATTGTGCTTTTTTCCATACGGGCTAGAACAAACATCTGACCATCAGTCCGGCTTTGCTGCCAGGGCTTCCTGGCAGGCCACTTCATCTCCATCCACTTTGGGCAGAGAAGCCACTGTCGTCACTCATGTCTGTTATATGCATAAGTGTCTCATTTCAAAATGAACTGGAGTAAACCCAGTGGCTGACGTACAGAGCAACGCCAGCTTGTTGTAATACCCCACTCAGATCTGGCTAATGTTATAAACTTACCTGTGCTATATTAGTCTACTGGCCACCTCTTTGTATGCCTAGGATAGAATAAATACTCAGATAGCATAACAGTTATATGATACGACACCTTCTGTAATCAGGCGGATCAATGTGAATCACTAAGACTTTCCAGTGACACTTAGTCATTCTGTCTCTCTCTCTCTCTCTCTCTCTATCTCTCTCTCACACACATACACACACACATAAATTGCCTCTGTCCAAATCTTTAATTTACACATTCTAACTATACATTCCTTCTCCATGTGTGAGAATGTTTTTCACTGGTCAATTGACCAATAGTGATTCTTAAAAATGAGAGGGAAGGACCAAGACACATCACATCTGGGCTGGATTTTCTACAGCGAGCCAACACCAGATAACGTCAGGTCAATTTCTTGCTATGCCAAAGGCCTGGATTTCATTAAGGCATTGTTTGAAATTTATATTTCAGAATCCTCGTCCTGATGAAGGATGTGGAAAATGGGCCTAATGTGAGAACAGGTTGTCTGCTGCTGTCACCTTGCATCCAGTGGAAGAAGGTGAACGTGCGGATGTCTGAGACCCTGGCACGCATGAAAAATGAATGTATAATTTTCCAGTGAAGCAGAGATTATGGTACATTTTAAAGTATGCTTTGTAGTAAACCATGTTAAGAAATTTGCTTTAAAGGCATTAACATATAGCAGTTCAATTTCTACTTTATATCCTATCCTGAGGGAGTTTCATATTGAATGGATTTGTGCCGAATTATGTGTATTTCGCAGCTGTGGTTAATAGAGACCATGCATTATACATATTGCCCGAATTACATGGGGATGCAGGGCAAGATGGGACATCTGAGTGCATCTGAAACTGACTTTTGAGACCTTTGCTTGTCTTTACTCTGTAACAATCCTAAACAGATGGCTGAAAACATTCCTTCTTATCCAGAATACTTGAGATTTCATTCTCTGCTGATTCACTGCTGAGCAGTGCCTCGTGTTATGGGAACCAAAAATAACCTTTGTTTTTATTACCCTGCAAACTGAATCTTCTTCTCTATGGTAACTGTCTAGATGTTGGTGCTCAGTGTAACATTCACCCAATGAACAATTTAGGTCAAAAGAAATAAACAAATCTCATTTTAGCATAAGCCACTGTCAAAGCTGATGAATACTGTGTACACTATCGTTCCAATCTCACTGCAGCATATTAAGACGTCCACTTAAGAGGCTGCAGATACAGGGGAGAGAAGTACAAATTAATATTTCCTGAGAGGACCATTTGACAGAGTGGTTAGGTGAAATGTAATTTTCTACATCCTTGTGAGATTTGTTTTGGTTTTCTGTCATAATGAAAAGATAAGTTTCATCCAACGTTAGTCACAAAAGACAGCATTTAGGCACTGAATTGCATAATGTTGACATTGGACGATTAAACATGCATGGATCTTGGATGATTTTACAGTGGAAACAACAAAGACAAGAATCTATATCTGTGTATTTAGTTTTGATGTATTACAAAGTAATTTTTGACATCATTGACCTCGTTGGGTTTTTACAGGAGCCATCATAACCCAGGTGGATCAATTAGTGCGATAACCTCCGTGTAACTGCATTTTCTTCATTGTGCTGCCATCTAGTGGCAATTTTACGAAATGTCTCAGATTATACAAACGTCAGACCATTACATAATAATAAAGAAATTCATTAACAATGAACACGGCCACGATAAATAATGTTACTACATAAAACAATAGCCAAATTTGTGCATTCCATTTCAATTTATATCATTGCAGCAGTTGGTAATTTGCCGAGGATTTCTCGATATGCTGTTGCTTGATGAATAATACACAGTCTGTACAAACCATTTGCCATTTTCATGGATTTAAAAAAGAAAATTAACTTTAGCAAATTTACTACAAGAAAATAATTTGACAGGCGTTAATGGAATGCATGAATTAATTGTCGATTCATACTTGCTTTTTTTTTTTTTCGCATGTCAACACATCGAGAATCGGAGCTGATGGCACATTAGAACAAAACGTAAGACGTCACAAAAGCCTTAAATGCGTCGCCTGTCATTGCAGCTCTGCGGTGCCAGAGGAGGCAGCACAGACCTGCATTATAGAGCCTGCACAGTCTGCATTTCATTTCCAGAGCCTCCTGCTCTTTGTAAACAATGTTTAAGGTCGGAAATATTTGTTTGATCATGAATTAAAATGTTTCTCTGCCTGTCCTTTATTCTATTAGTTTATTAGTTTGTTTGTTGTGTGGAGGTAAACAGCCCCTATCTGCTCTTCTAGTCCCTCCGTCCTGCGTGTGACGTAGATCATCGAGCCCCGCCCCTCGCCTGGCTCGCACGCACCAGTTACGTCTGACCGTAAAAAATAGAAACTTCCAAGATGGCCGAGTCCGTGGACTCCATGCATTTCGCAGCAAACAGCAAAACAAATTCCCCCAAACCCCTGATAGCTAAGCGGCCACCGGAGAGTCGACCGCAGTCTTCCAGCGACATTTACCCACCGCCTCCTAAGAAAGTCCGAGTGGAGGAGAAGAGCCTGAAGCACCGGAAAGTGAACGGAGAGGTGTGCGCAGGGGAAAAACACAACGGGAAGCAGAGTTGTGGGAGCCCAGCGAAATGGAGTTTCGGCCCGGCCAAGGCGAGCCACTCCGCCGCGGCGCTGCCAGCAGCTCCCGCTCGAAAAATCTTCAAGATCAGCAACTTCCTGGCCTCTCCCCCCAAAGTGAAAAAGGCAAAGGAGAAACGACACAAGGAAAAGGAGAAAAGCAGTGAAGCGCAGCGGAGTTTAGCCGCGGTTGTGGAGAAAGTGAGCCCAGCTAGCTGCCATACAAAGACGGAGAACGGCGACGTGAAAATGCTACAGAGAGGTAGGACACCCCCAGTCTGCTCGGCACACCTCTCCGTTCACACACACCAGGGTCAAATTCAAAACTATATCCAAAACAGTACTGTAATATTATGCGTTATTTAAGTATTACATAATTCGCGCTGCCGCAGGCCCTAGTATTTATTAGGCCCAGATGGTGATATACACGTGGAAATGTTTGGTGGTTGGTTGTCTTCAGCGTGGATGCCCCAACGTTTCATCTCCGTTATCTGCTCTTTTCAGATCATCGTGTCAAGGAGAAAGAGAGGGAGAAGAAGAAGGAAAAGAGTAAAGACTGGAAAAACCACCAATTGCCACCTGTGCATGACATTGCAAAAGAGAACGGGGGAGTGATTTCTCCACAGAAAGGTATGTGTTTCATATTCTTTGGTCATATTAAATGACCATAGTCTTGTATGAGCCATTTAGTGTCAGGGGTCTGAGTGAATTTATGTCTCAGTTCTACTAGAATAAAAGTCATTTCTGTGCAAATTTGTTCAGTATCAATTTAATGTCTGGTTTGACAGAATATTACTTTGTTTTGTATTGGACATTAACTTTTAAACGGGCTAAATCCTGCCATAAATTTCTAGTACATTCAAATAGATAATAAAAACTTTTTTACATGCAGTAAAATGTATTCTTGTAAAAACAAGTTATCAAAGTCCCAGAAACTTGACACAAATGGAAATTGTATGATGTCACAAATGTGTAATTGTGACATTAGTTGCCACAGACATATATTCTACCAAATCACACACATATTCTACAAACTTACTGTTCCATTTTTAAAAGCATATTTGTTCTCTGTCTTTCTGTAGAGTCTAAGGTTAAGCCCAACGCTGGTTCAGAGGAAGACCTCCTACTGAAGAAACTCAAGAAGAAGAAGAAAAAGAAGCACAAAGATGGTGAGCGGGAGAAGGAGCGGCACAGTCGACCCAAAATGTATCATCGCTCGTGTCAGACGATGTGCTCAGGCGTGTCGCTGGATCTGCCTGAATTCCTCAGTCGAATCAATGGTAACAACAACAGCATCAGCAGCGGCAGTGTACTCCTCACTGCAGCTCCACATCAGGACCAGCAGGATCGCGTCATTACTGCCCCTACCTCCACCTCCATGGTTGCAGAGAGGCTGGGCTACAGCTCCCCGCTCCACTGCACCTCTGTACCGGGCCTGCCTGGTCTGGAATTTGGCCGTCTGATCCACGTCGAGCAGCAGGCCAATGGTGGAGCATCAGTGGCGCATGCCTACAGCGAGCAGCTGGCTTGCCTGTCTCCTGCCGAGATGCAGCGTTTTGCCCAGGAGTTTGTCACGCTGTCGTTCAGCGAGAACGAGGACCAGGCCGCTTGTTTTGTGATGGGAATCATTCACGGAGCAGCGTCGTACCTCCCGGACTTCCTGGATTACTTCTCCTACCATTATCCAAACGCACCAGTGAAGATGGAGGTGCTCGGGAAGAAGGACATAGAGACGACAACCATGGCCAACTTCTACTCTCAGGTAAGAATGTTGTTTTTGGTGGGTTTTTTTTTCCCTTTATTGTTGTTTGTGTTAAAAAAGTATGCTGCACTCTGTTCACTTGGATGTGTGAGACTGCTCTGAAGCACCACAGATTCAACTGCTGCAATGCCAATAAGCTTGGAATCACTACATTTCTGTGTGTCGGAGTTATGTGTCCAGACTGTTGGCGGCTAAAGCTTATCACATCGCCACACACTTATCATGTTCAGTTCAATCCAGTTTTTAAAGGTTTTCACTGTGTAGGGTGTCATGCAGAGGTGTCATGTCTCTGGTGTTCCCACTTATCTTACTTACTAATGATTCCTTCAATGATACAGTTAGAATGTCGTTTTATCATTTATATCGCACATTCAAGCAAAGGTTTGTTTTCACGTGAACCACCCAGTGTTCTCCCTGAAGAAAGCGTATTCATTTCTGAGTCTAAGAAGGTAACAAGGCCCGTGTGAAGCGCAATACCCACATATTCAATTCAAACTTTGGCAGAGTAAGTGTGAGTGCGTCACATTATTTCTTTACTTGCGTACCAGTTCCAGAAAAGCAAGTGTTCATTTTTATCGTTATTTGTCTCTGATTATTCTCGTTCAAGGATTTGTTTTATTGGTTTTTGTTGTTTTATTGTTTTTTTTTTTGTCTACTTAAAGTTTTCTTCCCAGTAACAAATCTGGCAGTAGATTGATGACTTATATGTCGGACTGCAATTCATGGACTGCAAAAGAAAACCAGTGGACACTGCTTATTCTGAAATTATTGTTTTTCTATCTCAGATGTGTGATTTTGATTGTGTATATGAAAACATTTCACAAAAAGGGCACATTTTTGGTGCAAGATAATAGAAACATTCAATTTAATTTCAGCTCATGTCTAAAACGTGTAAAAAAAAAAAAATAAAAATCTCCTAACAACTTCTTTTTTTAATTAGTTATGATTATCTCAATTTTAATTTATGTTTTTCTTGAGCAACATGGCCTAAGTTTTTATCCGCCATTCACCTGTCATCGCAACTTGCACTGTGTCTGGCATCATGTCTGGTATGTGCAGCTCGGGTGTTCTTCAACTTTCTCAGACCAGAGACCAGTTGTTTTGTAATCAGATATTTATGTTGCGTGTTTGACATTGTGGCTTTGTTCACTAGCAGCTTAAGGCACTTCAGGCATTTTGGCCTCTTGTTGGTCTTCTTAATAAATCCAAAGTCAGTGTTTCTCTCTATACTTTCTTAATTTAGCTGGTTTAATCTTAGTGGCAGACGGTGAACTGAAATATTAGTCCATGCTCTCAAGCAGTGCTCAGATAGTTAAGCATCGGTGTTCTGTGCCCCTTGAGTTAAGTGAGAGATTGATCCACAGTCGCAGTTGTTATTAGACTGACATGGTGTGTAACAATCGTAAGCGTTCCTACTGGCACAAAGTTAACAAGTGGGAGTGCTGAATTTAGCACTGTGTGTCATTTATAGCCTGGCACCAGTGACCGACGATGTGCACTTTTTTAATAACGCAGCACAATTTTATCACGGTAAATCTTCTTTTCTAGGCCCTCCAGGCAGCGTGTCAGGGGTCCTCAGGGCTCTTCAGATCTCATTTTAAGAATTGCTGTTTTGGAGCTATCCACGGGGCATTTTGTGATGCTTCAGCGTGTTTTGCCTTTTCTTTTCTTTTTTTTTTTTATTAAAAGATGTTCAGTGTGTTGGGGTGTGGGGGGGGTCTTGTGACTGGAGGTAAAGCCATGTAGGTCAACACGGCTGCCACTTCTTCCAAACGGGCCTGGTAAAAGCTGTGATACTTGTTAGGAATCACTGTCTTGCAGGAGCACGAGTCCTCTTCCACGGATATTAAAGCCAGATGGAATGGCAAAAAGAGTGTTGCTTCTGTGTAGATATGTCGCTCCAACTGGCAAAAACATCCTTGCACGTGAATAATTTCCAGTCTGCCCGTAGAGGTTATGCACTGTCCCACCAACCGTTCTTACATTTTGTATTAAAATGTTCAGTTTGCCCCCCAGACCCGTTTTGGGATACGCGGCTTTGAGGTTTTGGCACATTTCCCTCGGCATTAGTAAAGTGACATAGACTGACATTATGAAACATTAAACCCATAAATTTGAAAAATACAAAAATACCCCCACAAGAACATAAACCATTCTTCACCGACTACGTTTACGTGCTTTACTCATTTTAGACCAAAATGTCAGACCGAAACCTAAAATAACGCGGTCACAATGTGTCCCCTCACATCAGCTCTTTCACTGTATTCCCTCTGTCAAACAAAATTGCTCCAGTCCACAAATGTTTTATTTTATTTTTACTTTAAACTTGTAGACACACAAATAAGGTGATTCATCCCTGGTTCACTTAGGTTTCACATTGGCCTCTGTGACAAAAAACAAAACAAATAAACATCTACTGCAGTATATCTTTCTGTCATTATCAATATAAAAAATGTTACATAATACTTTATATCTGTGTAAAATTGCTTATAATTTCGAGGCTGTTGGTTCAGTCTGTATGTTGTTGACAGCCCATCTTGTTGTTTTCGTGTACACAGCCTCTGACAACATGACAATAGACACAATACCTCTCATAATAGATGTTCTTTTAATCGTTTTATTGCCCAGGCCTGAGAGGACCATGCTCATTTTGTCAACATCTGTATCAGTTGTTAAAAGACAAATACTCTGTACCGTGTAACTGGATCATATGGGTGGGGACCACACTATCACGATGGCTTGGGACACCTGTGATAGAGCAGAAACTGAAATCATAAACTTCACAAAAGTGGCATGTAGCGCAGGTCTGATGTGTTGGGTTGCATTATCGTGTGGACAAACACCACCCCTTTTGTCACTGCATATTTCAGTGTTTGGTTGAAATACACAGTGTGACAGCAGCTTTGGACACCCCTTCAGATGGTGTGTGAACAAGCTATATAAATTATAAATATCCAACAACTTGGAAGTGGACACTACCGTCTGTTTGTGCACTGAAAATTGACAGAGGAGAGAATCACATCATGCCTAAATGATCGGGCCTTGTGATTTTTTTTGTGTGTGTGTGTCTTTATGGCGAGAATAAGGAAGTAAAATGTCAGACACAAGAAAGCGCTGACATTTTTTCACAAAGAGTGGATCCAGAGGTGGCTGTTGACACCACTGTACTCTGTAAGACTTTTGCTTTGGCCTTTTATGTAAATTTCATGGAAATGTGAATGGGTTCAGTTTCTCCTTTCTAGTGGTGCCATAACATGTTACATAGCATATTTTATGCACAGTGTACAGTGTTGAGTCTTCTTTGTAACGTGAGTCCCCAACAGTCCTGCGATTCTTAGTTTAATCGAGCCTCCCTGTCATATTTGTTCTTGTTTGTGTATGTGGAAATTTCAGGATTTGGGTTTAAAGCTTGTTTTAGTGCTTTGGCGCTAACAAAGATTTATGAGTCAGTCTTCGTCACTGGTGAAGATGATACTTTCCTACGCTGACCTTATTCATCCGTGCCTTGGTTTCTGTTGCAGTCAGCCCTCTGTTACATAAGCAAGAGCCCTTGTGAACAACCCCAATTTTTGTTGTCAATCTAAGTCTGTCAGACTGTTTTTGATCTCAGAATTTACCATTTTCAAGATTCCCACTGATAAGTGTGAGTCACCGTGCTGGAGAACACTAAGAGGTTTTTGGCAGTTTTTCTGAAGTCTTTTATCCCTCACAGTAATAACAGCTTTGCTATACTTTGTCATGAGCTGACATCTGCCTCCCATGATGACAGTTCCACCAAAGACCTAAAACTTTTTAACAACTTGTCAGCTGGAAACAGATCCTAACTGGATCCATGAGTTCTTTATCAAAGGCAGGTGCACTGGATTTGAAAAATAGATAAATAATTATATGTTAAATTAAAACACGTTGACCTCAGTTATAAGACAAATATGTTGTCTGCTACAGGAGCCTAACATAGGATATTTAAAACTCAGGTTTTCAGTCAAACTAAGACTTGTTGACACCTGTTGGGGAGGATCTGAACTCTTTTGTATGGTCTCCTGCTCCAGGTGAAGCGAACTTACTCCCAGGGAACATACCGTGCCGGGGCCATGCGGCAGGTCAGCCTGGTTGGAGCTGTGGATGAGGAAGTCGGAGATTTCTTCCCTGAGTTCATCAACATGTTGGAGCAGTCTCCCTTTCTGCAGGTTAGTGTGATTTGTTATGTCTGTGTGTGTATATACAGTATGTCTGCATAGGCAGTAGCTGTGTGAACATTCATCTTTACCGTGTGTGATTGTGAATCACTGTGTAATTCACGGCCTGTCTTTGCAGCGGACATTGCCCTGGGGAACGTTTTCCAGCCTGAGGCTGCAGAGCCCCGTTGAGAGCGACGATGGCCCCATCATGTGGGTCAGACCTGGTGAACAGATGATCCCTATGGCAGACATGCCAAAATCACCCTTCAAAAGGAAAAGGTGGGCCGTAGCATTCAGTGTGGTACAAGTGTTTAGCATCCTCAATTGTCAAAATAAAAACTCAAGTGTGAAGTAGAGCTAATGTAGCAAAATTGACATTTGAACAATGATATCTTACTGCACAGGAACAAAACGATTCCTCATTTCTATCCTGACTGTTGGAAATAAACACTTTTCAGGTCCACCAATGAGATAAAGAACCTGCAGTACCTCCCTAGAGCTAGTGAGCCCCGGGAGATGCTGTTTGAGGACCGGACGAGAGCCCACGCTGACCACATTGGTCAAGGGTTTGAGAGACAAACTACTGCTGCTGTAGGCGTGCTGAAGGCTGTGCGCTGCGGAGAGGAGTGAGTACACAGACGCAGAAATTATAGAAGTCATCTTTGGTCTTCCACCAGACAAAAGTTAAGAAATGTTGAAAGATGGGACACCACAGATGATGTAAAACAATACATGAAAATGACAGATTACAGTGCAGTCATCGTGAGGCCTCTAGTTTCACAGAGCAGATTGACTGTGCTGGGAACAGAAAACTGGGACTCTGGGAAATGAGGGCCTTGGCATCTAAGTATCATGGTAGACGGGTTTAGTGCAGCTGCATGTGTCTGGTTTTCGGTGAGCACAGTGACCAGGACTCTTTTTCTGCCTTACAGTAGCGACGCTCCTGCCCGGATCACCAAAGATGTTGTGTGTTTCCATGCTGGAGATTTCCCTGACGTGGTCATGAGGCTGCAGCTGGACCTCCACGAACCCCCGCTGTCACAGGTGGGCCTCATTTCGTAACCGTGGTGCTGGTATGCTGTTACACTATGGCAGATTTCTACAATGGCCATGTAAAATACTAGTTTCAGTTCTAAATCAGTGTGCATGGTGTATTCAAACTGCAGGTAATCATAGCAACATTACTGCTATATTACCAGTGACTTCACACTAATGAAACAAACCCAACCATGGGTTAAACTGACCACAAACGCATTTCATAAGTGGGTGGTGTTTAGGATTGTTTCTCTTGTTGCCTGTTGTTAGACGTATGGAAAGTGTGTTTTTACGCTCTGGGACGATATATGAAAATAACAGATGAAGCTGAAAAAACCTTGACGTTAAAAATGCCTTGTGAGGTATTGCACTTGATATAATCCAGGCATCTTCAGTTAACCATCCTTTATATGCTTAATTTTGAAAACTGGGAGACTAAAATCGTGTGTGTTCCTCTCACTGCCTCCATAGTGTGTACAGTGGATCGATGATGCCAAGCTGAACCAACTGAGGAGGGAGGGGATTCGATATGCCCGTATCCACCTCTACCACGATGACATCTACTTCATTCCCAGAGGAGTGGTCCACCAGTTCAAAACTGTGTCTGCTGTCTGCAGTCTGGCCTGGCATATCCGCCTTAAACAGTACCACCAACATGAAGGGAAGGAGGATGACGAAGAGGAGGGGGAAGAGGAGAAATGCTCATCGCAAGAAATACCGCTCCACGTCAAAGAAGAGGAGGAAGATGAGGATGAGGATTGCGACCCTGCTGTAAAGACGGTAACAAAGCAGGAGGACCAGGACACTGAGGGAAGGGAGGACGTGCACTCACAAGCACCGGCGCAGATTATAAAGGAGGAAGAGCAAGAAAACAGAGTTGAGATGGAGGACTTGTCACCAACACAAT
>OMOW01112481.1:0-15287 GCA_900312555.1 Lamprogrammus exutus | reverse complement strand
GTGTGCAATATCACTCTGGAACTTAAGTGTGCAACACTTACTTACCTACCTCAGACTTAGTAGTTGTTTTTTCTGCCTTGTTTATATTGTTAATAGTGTTAATAGTGTTTTTTGCCAAAAGTGCTTATTTATTATCTTTTTTACTGCTCTTTACTTAGTCTTTCGTATTGATGCTCTTTGTAGATACTTTGTACTTGACTATCCACTTTGCTGCTGTACACTGCAAATTTCCCCATCGTGGGACAAATAAAGGATTATCTTATGTCTTATGCTGGCTGTGATTTAACACCATATGTTATCCTCTGTATCTAGTTATTTAATTTCTTTAATTCCTCACCTCCTCTACAGCCTAGGATCTCCACACGGAGATAGAAAGTGTGTCTGAACTCCACAGGGATGATGCGAAGGTATCGCACTCTGACTAGCCGACTCAGCCAGCGGGTCACAGGGGTCCTGCCCACCATCTGCACCTCAAACACCTACACCATGAAGAATATGATCAAGAAGATCCATTTCATGACTAACACAAAAAGGCAATGGCTGCAAGATTATTGCATTAGATTTCTCCTTTTTTCATGAACGAAGCTACATGCAAATACAGAAATCTAGTGAAAAGTGACTTTAAATGCAAATAACTACCAATACCTTAGCAGGGCCAGGCTTTCCGTTCTCAGTATATTCTATGAAGTGGTTGCTTTGCAGGGCGAAGGCAAGGCAGTATTTGGTGAGGTAACCCCACGTGCGTTCGCTGCCCTGGGTCACCACCCCTGCCACCCAGGTGGGCTCCAGAAAATCCACCTGAAAATATGGCTGAGGATCGCTGGGTAAAGGGCTCCAACCAGGTTCCATAACCAGACTGCAAATGCAACCAAAAATTACATGTGTTCTGTATGTGATGTGTGCTCCTCTATCATATCGTCTCTTAACATGCACAAGCAACATGAACCAAAAAAAGGATTTTACAGCTGCAAACCCAAATGTATATGCTATGCAACACTCAAGTGTGTCAAATGTTTGACGCTATTATTTGTTTCAGGTCTAACCAGACAAAGAACGAATCACTCACACATTAGGGACGATGTTGAGTCGTCCAGCATCAGCAGGATTGTTCTCGCGATGTGATGATGAAGTCAGCTGACCATAACGAACCCTTCCATCCTCCAGTCCAAGGGCAGAGGAGCAGATACCTGTCAGATTTAGACACAACATAAAATAAATGGGTATGAAGCAAAACTGGAATTTCTTATTAGAGCTGAACTAATTTGCTTACTAACACTCACCACCATAGCCAGGGCTACCAATCTGAAAGTGGATAAAACAATTAAATGTGAATTAAAGAAACAGCACTGATGCAGAAAAGCAGAAGTTGGACAAACTGATGATTGACTTAAATGTTTCATTGCTCACCGCTGGTGTTTCTGCCGGATGAGTGACAGCAGCCATGGATGGAGTCCTGAGAGGGGCAGGGGTGGGCGTGTACGGTCTGTAAAATGGCATAGAACAATGGTGAGAAGGAGATGCTTTTCACTGTAAAATTAACTTGACAGCTTTACAGACCCTCAAAAGGAAAGAATGATAGCAGGGCTAAATAAACTTTCAGGGAGGAAAACTAATAAGAAGTAGAATGCATGGATAAACAATGGAGATACTACCACTACTATTAGCACTACTACTAAAATTTAAAAAAAAATATACAGACGTGCATTCAGAGAGATGCAATGCCTGTGCCACCGCTGTGGTAGTATAATGCAAATTTTAGAAATATTAAATATAGCAAAAATGTTTAGCATTTACAGTGATGATGCCAGTGGGGAAATTACTATCATAAATATTCATTAGGATGGATTGGAAAATATAACATGAGATGATTTGCTAAATATTTTCCTTGAAATACGTATGTAATTTCACCTATTATCACCCACACACTAATTTAATAAATATCTCAAAAAATAGTCATATTCAAATGTCAACATCGTACAATGTATACCTTTATTTCATGTCATTTTCATTACATATACCTTCAGTGTATTCCCAAAGAAATTTTTGACCTTACCCGGTGACCTTTACCTTTGACTGATTTGAAAAGAAATTGATAAAAAATTAATACTGAAGGTCCCGACCCTATCCCCAAGCAACCTGCCAAGTTTGATCCAAATTCAAGTTATTGCTGTGAGAGACAGACGGACAGACAGACGCACAAACAAACAAAAACATCAGTGATTAACACGGCCACTAATGCGTAGTGTGGGTGCAATAATGTCCTCTAAACCTGTCTGACTGGGTGGTGACACTGCTGTGGGGGTGACAGCCAGTTTCATCCTCTCCTCCAGGACAGTGGGGGACCCCATCACAAAGCAGCCAGGCCTCAATGCAGCTCCCTGGTGGGGGACAGGAGAACTGGCCCACAGTGCAATGGTGTGGGCTGGTGGGTGTAGTGGAAGGCTGCATACCTGGATGTGGGGAATGGTAAAATTCCTTTTAATATATGGTTGTAGGCTCAGCGACTTTAACCTCATGGGGAAAAAGTTTGAATTTGTAAATAAGAGAACAAGTACAAGTTTATACTACTATATCAATTCCTAGTTTTTTTCTTAAAAACTCGTAAAAATTACAATACACTTAATCAAAAATTTTTACTGTGCTCTTCACCAATTTCACTATAATTCCCACACTTAGTACAAACAGTGAATTTGGGCTTTTCAGGAAACTTTCTTAAAATAAGCAGCCACAAATATCCATTGAAATTTCATTTTTATCTCATGATAATGAATTCAAACTAAATGCTTAGAAGTAACTGTGGGAAATGGCAAAGTGGCTGCCAACAGTAACCTTATTCTTATTCATATATTTGAAAAGTAGGGGGTCATGATGGTCGCTCACCACAGTTCTTCTCATCAGAGCCATCCCCACAGTCATTGACTCCATCACAGATGACTCCCAGTTGACCTGCTGGCACACAGCGACCGTTTTCACACAAGAACTCATGCTCTCTGCAGCCACCTACTGGGGAGACAGAGGAGAAAGGAGTAGGTTTGGTCACCCAGTGATAACCTAGAGCAGAGGAGAGGGTTGAATTACTATATTTGTGCACAAAAACATGACACAGCAACAAGTAGCCGCGTCTACCAACCATCTCCACAGCCCATGATCTCAAGACGCAGATAGATGCCGTTCTGGAAGTCGTGTGGCAGCAGACGAACAAACTGAGCTGACACCATCCTGTCCAGTCTGCTCTCAGCTACCGCTCGATCGTCATGGTTACCACGGAAAACCTGGTGGTAAAAAAAAATAGAGAGATTTGGAATTGGAAAAGCAATGCCAAATGAGGTTAATAGTAACTCACTGAAAGTTGCATGGACATGATATCTGACCTTGGCTCTGAGCCTGATATCAGTGACAAGCTCTTTGTAAGTATACCACTGTCTGCCATCCTGGCTGAACTGTAGGTAGAAGCTAGATATGTAAGTGCCAAACGCACCACCACCCTGTGTCAGCACACCTGAATGATGGGAGACAGAAGGAAAGGGAGAAAGATAAAATGACAAGGCAGAAAGACAGGGTGTGAGAGGCAAGAAAAGAAAATACAAATACAAATAATGCACTGATCCATTTTCCTGAAATTATCATCAATAATATACCTCTGATTACTAATTTTTTAAAATTTAAATAAACAGCCATTCATAATCTAAAGTAGAAGGCATTCAGAGAGCGCATGTCCCACAGTTCTTTGACTTAGCCTTTTTCGCCAATATTATTCCAAACAAATCAAAAGTGAAAATGTACCAAGGCTATTATTCTAATTAAACTTATTCTAATGGAAATTCAAACTATAGCATTTTGTGAATAAAAAATAAAAGTGTAAGTGAGACAGCAAAACTAAAATTAAATAACACAGAGGGTCACGGTCAAGCCAAGTGGAGCTCAAATTTCTGGTTTGTCATACTGAAAAACAGCTTGGGCAGACAACAGGGCTTTCAGATTTTACTGTTTTGTTGTTTTCAGTGAGAATTTTCACTTCCGGTCAACTACCCCTTGATTTCTGGGATTTAAAACGAGGCCCTATCTATTCGCGTCCAATGCTACCGGCTCTGTGTTGGTGTGTCAACATTTGACTGAGGGCAACACAACTGACACCATAGAAAACTGAATGTTTTCAATATTTTTGGAAACAGGCATGTCATTTTAACAAGAAAATGTTGCAATATTAACAAAGTTCTGTATTCCAATATGGAGCTTCCTCAAAATCTAATAAACCTCTTCCTTAACCAAAGTGCTAGCTATTTACAAAATATCAGTGAAATCCATTCATTAATGAGATACTACTGAATATGGCAATGTCGACAATAAAAAAAACTGTCATAGTTTTATTGTAAAATAATAATTTGTCATTTGTAAGAGGATTAAGCCAAAAAAAAAGCATTCTGACTTAAATCTCAGAATTCTGAGATTAAAAAGTCAGAATTCCAAGAAAAAAGTCAGAAATCTATTAGAAGAAAAAAGTATGAATTCAGTATCATAACCTCTAATCTGATAAGACTGTCAAACGTCCATACAGCGAGCCACAATCTGATGGTAAATTCTACAAATCAGACAAACATTGTAAAATTTCTATGTGTATTTCACATGTTCACACAGTTAAACTATAATGTAAAGCCATTCATCAGTAAACTTTTCCACTAAGGATGTTTTATTAAAGAGATTAACACCGTGGGTTGCGGCAATATCAGAAGAGTTCATTCTAGATGACCTAGATCTAGATAATAGGAGCAGTTTTACACCCAAGTTGTTGTTTTTTTGTCCATTCACATAGTTGATCAAACTTTTGTTATTATAACGTTGTCAGTGCTGCCTGCTGTATATTAATCATTGCATTACAGTGATACTGGTAAGTGAGGATTCACTTACCAGGCCTGTATGCCTTTGATGGACCCTGTTGGAACCACACTGTCTTTAACAGCGCAAAGACAGAGGTTATGCACGCCACAATAAAAGCTAAACAAATCTTCTGAATTCCCAAATAGAGCTGTGTTATGCTGTAACGACAGTAAAAAGAAGCCCTGAAAAAAAATTATAAATAACGCCCTGCATGTATATCTCCACATTCTCTAAGCCACATCATGTTATGGGGCGACATTACTGATGTGAGAAGGCACCAGGAAGTTACTATAGGATAATATTACTTTAATCACCCAATTAGTCTATTAATTGTTGTAATTGCTGTTGATTAGTCAATTAACAAAGTAATTGTTTTCACATGATGCTTAATGAGAATGTCATGACAGCCTACTTGTTTTAAAGCTAGAGGGGCATGCATAGGTGTTTACCAGTGATGTTGTACGCCTTTAGCAGATCTATCTGTAGGAACGGGCTTGTCATGATGCCATTGTGTCCCACGGGACTTCGCTGTGGCAGGTCCTTATACTCCTCTGGTTGTGGACTCCAGCCCTTGGGATAAAAGTTGCTCATTATAACTCAATTCACACAGGGTAGAAATATGTAAAGACAGGATCCAGTTGACAGACAGCTTGGTATACCTGGAGGTCCCTGTGGGGGTCCCAGACATGGAGGCGAGCAGCCTCAGGTGGGTGACCTGTCTGGTGTGACGAGGCACTAAAACTGGATGATGGGAGAGACTGCACACCCAGAGGAGACCAACATTCATCTGTAGGACATAAGAATAGATGAGAAAAATAAACAGAAACAATGAATGAGTTTCATTTCAGTCTTGTAGTTCGTGCATGTAAACATTTTATTTATTTATTTTTATTTTATATACTTTACTACTACTATACTCACTTATATACTTTATTAATCCTGTGAGGGAAATTCAAACTCTGCATTTTAACCCATCCTCTTTTGAGGAGCAGTGGGCAGCTGCTGTGTGGCACCCACAGACCAACTCCAATTCAAAGCCAGTGCCTTGGTCAAGGGCCCTAACTGGAGAAACCTAACATACATGTTTTTGATGATGGTGCAAACACCACACAAAAAGGCAGGGAATCGAACCCAGGAGGGTTCTTGCTGTGAGGCAACAGTGCTAGCCACTGAGCCACCATACATACATTACATCCTAAATGCTGAAAGCATCATCTCGTAAAAACCCCCCAGAAAAATTACATGACAAACTGGTCATATCAAAGTGACACTAACCACCAGGAGGAAGTGGGTATGTAGGAACCACAGGTGTAGTGCCCTCTGCTGGTTGGGAGGTGACAGGGGCAGGGCTGATTGTCACTGGAACAGTGGCATTGTCTCCTGTAGATGTGTGGTATAGGAGAAAAGGTATTGTCACACAACAATGTCACTTTATTAATGTAATGTGTACAAGAAGACACGAGACTTCATATTTGGAGTGTTGCAATTTTGATGACAAAGAATCAAATATCAAAGGTCTTGATGTGTTTTTTTAACAAGAATTTTTTCAGCATCTGTAAGTTCATCAAAAAATACAAATATGAATAATGAGAAATCAGCTAAGAAAGGTATTTTACTCTTTATCACAAGTTAATGTGTGCATTACTCTTGGCCATGTCATAGTTATGAGAATAAATGGGTATTAACAGAACAATCACCATGTAGCTTTGACCAAATTGATGAGTGTAATTACTTTGAATTGACTTTAAATTGATACTCCGGGTAATGGACCTAGATATCAGGTAAGGTATAAGGCTTAATCAAATTTGTGCCTTAATCACATCAACAACAAATAATCAGAGTATTGAGAACATCTAAACGTAGTGACTGACCAGATAATACTGATGATTTAATCTATAAACTAGAGGTTAGATCTCATACCTCTGTCAAGGCTGAACAAGTCTTAACAATTGTTTACTTGTTCTAATAATATGCTGGCCTAAAGAGAAAGACACAGCTATAATAATAATATGGCTTAATTGCTTTATTTGTCATGAGAACGAGAAGAATTTATCCAGATCTGGACCAAATTAGACCAACTGATAGTCTCCATAGTATCCCCGTTTTTTTCCATTGAGACTGGTGTATTACTTTTAAAGAAAATAACATTTTTTAATAATCCTGCTAATAAACAACCCAACCAACAGATGCAGATGAAACCATAACCTCCTTAGCAGAGGTAACAACAGTTTTACTTGAGGATACATTATCATACTCATGAATGTTCATCATTCCAATGTACAGTATATTCTTCATTCACAAGCTGCAATGTTAATACGATGTCCATTCTTTTCTCTTTGTGTTCTTCTGTCTCCTACAGTACATACTACACAGTATTGTCTTGCATTCCAGTGTGTTGAAGTCATGAGGAGTTCACTCTCCCGGACTGACCTGCAACACCAGGACACCCATCTGTTGCTATGACCCTGACTTGCAGTGTATGAGCAGGGCCCTAACACTCCTACCCGCCAACTGACCTCCTCTCATTGCCAGAATTCAGTGACCTGTTGTTGTTGGGATATTTTATAAGATGTATAGTCAACACAAGGACATATCTGCAAAAGGACATATCTGCAAATAAGTGGGAAGTTACATTGACTTACGATTGATAAACAATACATCTCTCAATGACTGTCCTTTCTATTCCACACGGGACAAACAAAACAAACAACCCCAAATACCACTGGAAACCACGTTACCTCTGACATCAGTGATCAGCCATGTCAAAGTGGTAGTTAGTCATCCTGCATAATTGGTAAATGCTAATGCTTTTATTCACCTCTTAACAGAAAGGCAGTTAATCATTATAGAGAGCATAACAACAGCTCAGACTTTACCTTGACAGTAACAACATCTGTCTCCCTCTCCAGGAACCAAGCTTTGACCCTGTACAAACAAAGGAACACTCAAATTACAGTCACATTCCGTACATGGTACAGTTGCTATGAAACACAACCATGAATAGGAGAAGCAAGGGGTGCTGAGGAAGCAGAGGTGGAGGACAGTATGCACTAGATTGTTTACTTGAGATATGATTGCAGTACTGATGCATTTAAGAACAGACAGCTGCATAGAAACACAATTAACAAAAAGTCAAAAAGTACCAATGTACAACACCATGCCACACACACACACACACCTTGTGGCCACTCAAATTTATGAAAAAAACGTATGAAAATGGGTACATACTCAGCATATTTGTGTGTTCATATATGCCTGCATAAATGCACACGATACATGTACACACGCGTACCTGTGGGCATCCAGTGACAGCAGATGGGCAGTAGGGGGAACACTGCACTGTGAGGTTGGGGAGACAGTGACACAGATGGCACTGGCCTGTCCTCCATCTGTCTCCCACTGCGTGGGACTGACCTTGGTACTCACACTCCTCACAGGGGTCTGTCTGACAACTGCACACACGCATACATACATGTAGAAATGACGGAACACACAATTGTTTGCACATAAAAGGCATGGCATCAAGCTTAAATACAACAAACCATTCTTGAAAGGAACTTATAGAGTTGTTGCTGAAATGTAAAAAGCCAAATATAGAAATTGTCACATTAGTCCTTTTGTAAAATGCTGTCATTAGAGACAGATTATTTTTATTATTATAGAGCATTATAAATGAAGAGCAATTTGGAGGGGTAGTTGCTCTAGTAGATGGTGCAGAAACCTGCCAACAAGTCTAGGGTCCTTTAAACCTATGTATGTGGTTGCATTGTGATCGGATCTCTGTCACAAGTCACCACATGTAAAATAGTCCCCGCTATACCTGAAAAACCTTCTCCGTCAGTACGCCTCTACCTACTGACTCAGATCAGGTCGGTTGCAAAATCGCAGACACGTTATTATGCGGGCAAGGAGGCGAAAGACGGTTAAGATTTTAATGAGGGCTTTCTATGCAATTATGGTAGCTACTTCTGTGGAGAGTGTTACATGGGTTAGAGACAGGAGCCAGGAGTGGTGGGATCGTGATGTGGACGACATCACAGACAGGGAATTTTTTCAGAATTTTAGGATGTCGAGGGCTACTTTGACGTAAATGTCGCATGAATTCCGATCTGACTGTTGAGACTGTACAGATTACTACAGATGTGTATCAGATTCTAATACTACATAGGCAAGTGGCCCAAATCTGATATGAAAAGATCAGATTCCATGTGTTTTTTGCTGTTCACACTGTTCTAAAAAAATCAGATCCATGTCACATATGAGGAAAACAATCAGATCTGGGCCAATTTATACCTGCAGTCTGAACGTAGCCTTAGATTCACTCTCCACATTCAAAAACAAACTCGAAATCCACCTTTTCAGGGCTGCTTGTAACAGCTGATATCCACCTCACCTGACCTCACTATTCACTGTACTGCTTTCTACTTTTGCAGTCTTATTTTATAAATTGCAAACTTAGTTTGTTACAATACCATGCACATATATAGTATATTTTAATTAATTTTTTATATAGGTAAGTCTTTTTGAGTAGCCTGAAAAGCTCTATTCAAATAAAATGTATTCTTATTCTTATTATTATGCAATGCAGTTACAAAGACACAGATTTTAAATGCAACTACAATGCATTACAGTGCATACAGCGTAGACACATCCATGGGATAAAATCCACCCACTACATGAAAACAATCTTGTCTCGTCTCCCCAGCTCTAACTGGGGAATAGACTTGAAAGAACAGAAAAGCAAGTTTTGAATGGGAGTTGTAAGACATAGGGACCTTCCCCACTGACAGCCCATGCAAAAAAAGTCATTAGTTATATTGTGATAAGTGAGGATTATCTATGAAGCAATGAGGAAGGAAAGGCTTATTCAGCACAGGTAACATGCAGATAATGCTTGTTGATGCAAGCTGTAAAGGCAAGTCCAAGTATCAGATGTTATTATTCAGACAATATATCTGGATGCTGAGATCACATTCTAATGCAAGTTATTAAAGAAGTATCAATTCTAAAGCCCCACCCCTCGAGGCTGCAATGTCAGGATACCCCACAGTATGTAAAAGTTGGTCAGAACAAATAACATACTTATGATTTGCAATTAGAGTCAAAGCAATTTGACCTGAGGGTGAACCGCAATTATTCTCAGGTCTTATTTTGTGAACAATGTTGCATAAGGGAGCAAAGAAGAATGGATGAATTCTGGATGGAATGGATGAATACAGTTGGACATGTGTTCAACAGATGAAGATAATATCAATATCACAATACAACATAATTGCATCAATTTGCATGGTACATCTTTTTACTCATCTGATTTCAAGGTAATGATGGTAGGACTGAATTTATTGTGGCAAAAAGCAGCAGACTGTTTGGCCATAGCGAAGGTATGAGCTCTATTGTTTGTACATAGAAGTGGAAAATTTTACCTGATTTTTGCACACATAACATAACAGCCAGATTGAATAGGACTAAATTGAGGAGTAGAAGCAGTGATTATAGTTAACAGTCCCAGTTAATAGACTCAACTTACCGGCGAGCTTTGCGGTAGATTCCTCTACACGTTCTCCCATCCCCATGCTTGGTGGGATTGTTTGGGCTGCGGAAAGACCATTGGACACTCTGGACACCGCAGGGCCCCAAACATTCCCCCCACTCAGACCATGATGACCAGCTACAGTGCACTACAGAAAGATACATTTGATTATTACATTTCAACGGGCTTGCAGAGGGTTTAGCTAAAAGTGCAGCCAACATATTTTTTACACTCAGCATATGAGTGCTAAAAAGCTGGGGCAGATGAAGGATGGTGCCTGCTATGTGGCTTAAAATATCCTTTCAGTTTGATCTTGACTCGGACTGTGTGAGCCTCACCTGCACACTCTGGGTTGAGCTGACATCGCTGAGGCTTTCCTGTCTCACACACACAGATCTCACAATCCACCTTCACCTGCTGACCTGGCCAATAACGAACACCAGCAACTTCACACACACACTCTTCCGGTAACACACACTGCTGTGTGTGGCTCATCACCTGGCCCTTTGGACACCAACAACCTGACATTGGAGACAAAGTTGACAGTTTACCATATAATTTTTGCAGCATTACATATTCCACAGATAGTACCAGCTTTGTTTGCAAGATTTGGGACTTGAAAGAACAGAAAAGTAACTGAAGAAGAAGAAGGACTGCACCTTATGAGGACATCAGGGATATACGGGTGTCTATTTGGGTAAATGTGACAGAACCATACCCTCTATACTGGAGGGAATATTTTGCTTTACAGTGACTGACCGGAGAAGCAGGGTGCTGTGGAATCACAGGTAGTGCCACTGCTGATATGAGCACAGGATTCTGGGCAAGGGGCACAGCTGTGTCGCACCAAGCCACTGGGACAACTGCTGTTGGCGCATCCATCGTCAGGGCAAGGCTCTGGAGCAGGACAGGAACGAGGGTAGGAAGGAGGGATCAAAGAGGGGAATAGGGAGACAGAACAGGTTAAGAGAGAGGATGATATAAGATAATTGTTGTCAAATCATAATATGCCTCTAAATGGTTGTATTCCTTCTTTCTCTGTTAATGGTAGAAAATATAATTTTGTGATGTTTACATACATAGCTTTGTAACAATAGCTTCAAAAACAGTATAGATTTGTATAGATGGGGAACCAACATATGACATATGACACCTGTGCCCGATGGAGTGCATTCACTGTTGACTATTGTGACTCTTCCACTCTATTGGTAACCTGTCCTGGTTTTTCCTGGTACAGGACTTCAGGGGGGAAATGGCAGATAAGAAGATTTGTCTGCATTTGTGTGTCACCTGATCAGACTGGACAAGATGCTATAAAAGCTGACCCATTTCAGTTCAACATCAGTTTCATTTCCTTACTGATTTCCAAGGATAGGTTGGACGGTCCAGGGAGCTGTGAACAGTCTCTTCCTCCAGAGCGAGGAGGGATGCAGCCTCTGTGTCTGACCTGCACGCCACCGCAACCACTGGAGCAGTTTGACCAGGTCACCCACGGCAGCCACTGACCATCCACTTAGTTATGAAGTAGAAAAGGCATAACATTTTAGCAACAAATCATAACTCACCTCTACAATATCAGCAGTTTGAGAATGCACAAACCATTTTTGAGTCCACCAATCCAACATGATTTTTCATACAAAGCTGACAAAAGGTGATCCTATATCCTTTCTGCACTTGTGACATCATATATATCAGTACTCCCCATTCTCCTATTTTTCGTTTTCATCATGATCTGACCATAATAAACAAGCATATTTACCTGAGCTAAGCTCTGGTCAAGTGCAGAGAACTTAAGTGTAACCAGGATGCCAAATTTTCCAAAGATACCAAACATATCAGGCTCTATATTTCAGAAATTAGTATAAAATGATTTACACATCCAAACTATTTTATTGAGCCGTTATGGAGATATGGTAAGTTGCTATGATAGGTACGAAATATGCTCTATTTCCCCCTTTATAAAGATAATTCTTTCAGAGAGATTTGATTCTTAAATTAATCATTATTATTTGTAAAAATCCTGCTGGATCTATGTGGAAAAACCCATGCTTTGTCTTTGTGTGCACCCCTTTACCAGGGCAGGTGGTGTTGAAGCACTGCTGTCTCTGGACATCCTGGCCCCGGCAATTGCGCAGAGCGTCCCCTGGTGGGCAGTATCTCTTCCGGTTCATTGAGCCTGTCCCACATGAAGTGCTGCAGGGGCTCCAGGGACCCCAGGAACTCCAACTCCTACAGCCCTGCTCATCAGTGGAGCCCCCAAGAGGTGCTAGAGTGGAGTCTGGGCACTCTGCCACACCATTACACACCTTGGAAATGGGACGTGGCAAGTATAAAGGACTGGTCTCATAATGGATGTTGAGTGGCATCACATATTTCAAATCAATCAAATTATCATTTTCAAGAACAAATGTGAAATGACAAAAGTTTGGTCCCTATCTCAAAGGAACTGCAATATTTGACATGCACATACTTTTTTATCTATTCCCAAATCCTACCTTTCAGCTAGGACCCCTGCTTAGATCCTCAGTTTATTCTTCCAAGGTTGAATATCATCATTTCAATTACATTTGCTTGGCTCCGCATGGATATCATAACAGTAAAACCTGCACCTACCATGTTGAAGGGGACACAGGATCCATCCATACAGGTGAATTCAGGACAGGTGACAGAAGTGTTTCTACTGCCAGGAGGGAGTGTTGAGATGGTGTGATCTGCAGATAGAACAACAAGAAGGCAGACTCAGAGTTAAAATACAACTCTTAGAGGTTAATAGGATTGATTGAATGAATGAATGAAATCTATAAACCTCTAATTTAGAGTGGTTAAACACTTTTTCACTTTATTCTGTTGAAAACGATGGATACCCAGACCTGGCTTGCAGAGGATGTCCAGGCACTCACTGCCATTAGCTCAGAACACCTATTCAACAAGATTTGTTGGAGGGCTAAGAACGAAATGAAAACTTGTACTGGGAGGCATTTGAAATACTCACTGCAATGGGGATTTTTTAAAAATCAAGCAGGAATACAAAAAGTGTAAGGAGCCTGTGATGATGTGAAATAGTCCTTAAGTAACTTAATGAGCACTACACACACTTGGCAGCGCAATTTATTGATCCCAACAATTAAAGCTGACAGGACAAGTTATCGCGACAGTGTATAATATGGACTCTCAGAGGGAAATAACTATGGTGTTGGGTGAATGGACTGTTCAAACAGAAACACGAACACGGGGAAACTCACACTTGCATTCTGGTGATTGCTATTATTGATATTCCTATAGACATGGTGTGTTCAAAATCAAATAACACATTATGTACCATGTTGAAAAAGGTGCATATTATACAGCGTGGGAATATCGTATCGAATACCGTCCCTTCCTCTATCTATCCTATCCTATCATATGGATCTATTCCTCTCCCCTACTCTACTTATCTCGTGAGAACTTACCACACACCAGCTCATCGTCACCCCGTGGACAGTCCGGAATGCCGTTGCACACTTGTGACATGTTCACACACGTACGGTTGTCACATGGGAAGCTGCCTGGGCAGGGAGGTATCTGGGTAGAGCCTAGTAGACAGAACATTACTGTCAGCATCCACTAGAAAAATCTGCTTCTGTGGTCAACCACTGTTACAGCAATTTGCTTGCTAAGTTGTAGAATAATAATTTGTATGAGCTAATATTAACAAATAATATTGTAATATCAAGAATTGCTGATTGCTTTGCCTGCACATTTACACATTTTTGTAGATTACCATAGTGCACTTTTGGGAAGTTCTTTTAGAACTTGTCATTTTCACAGGGATTTCACACTGATGTCTAACCAGTGTCAATGTATGTGATGGCATTTGTGTGTCATCTGAGGGCAAAATCTATATTTGTAATTATATACAACATAATTTTGAGCTGAGCATTTAATTATGTGCTTAATGTCTGGCTGATCAGACACTTTTCAGGTGTCCAGCAATAACCTTGAAAACTTAGGTGGCATTTCTCAGTGAACCAATTTACCACAGTTGTCTACGGTCTCGTCTGAGGCATCCCTGCAGTGTGTCTTTCCGTCACAGAGCTGCTGGTAGTCCACACACTGGTCCCCACTGGCGCAGGGCATCTGGCCGGGACCACAGGCAGTAGAACATTGCTGCTCATCACTACCATCCATACAGTCTGTCTCCCCGTCACAATGCCAGGCCTGAGGCACACACTGATCACCAGTGGCACAACCAAACTCATAGGGCCTACAAGCTGGAGAGGGAGCCAGGGTATAACAGCTATCTTCAACAACAATATGGGCTAAAATCTAGGTATGTTCCATGGCATCTGACAACATTACCTGTAGTGGGCACAGTTAGGGTGAAAGGTGGGGGTGATGGTGTCACAATAACAATGTAACAGTTTGTCCTGTTCTCGTCCTCTCCACCTGAACAGTCTATTGTTCCATCACATAGCTTAGCTTTGGTTACACACGTACCATCGCTACAGGCAAACTGGTCAGGAGCACAGGTCACTGCATGAAGACAGGGACAATAAAATACATTTGAGGACAACACTTATTGCGACGTGCAAAGACGACATAACGAACTATCCACTCGCGACATTTAACACAGTATGAAAGTGAATTATATCGTGAATAAAAGTGTGTATAATCTTCTATTTTAGAATATGTATTTTCAACTGTATTCGATGGGGGGAGTGAATTTATATATACATATATATATATTTTTATATATTCATAATGTCACATTTTATATATATATTCTTATCATATGATATTCCATTTGACATGTTTAATTAATGTTTGATTTACACACAACTGCCTAACGCAGGCAAAGGCTGAACCTGAAATGTTTTGCCATGCTTACAGTGCATTCATATCG
>OMOW01112480.1:0-12719 GCA_900312555.1 Lamprogrammus exutus | reverse complement strand
CGGAGGGCAGAGTGGGGCAGGTGAGGGTCGAGAGCAAGTGGAGATATGCACGAGGAAGAATCAGGGAGGAACAAATCAAGGAATGAGAAATGAAAAAAGCCTCCACTGCCATTCCCACTCACATACACAAATTCAAACACACACATACACACACAAACATACTATGTAGTAATTTTAAAGTTAAGAGTAAATTTTACAAAATGACTTGATTTTCAGGTAATTTGTGTCCAAACTCAGTCACTGACATTGTTTTTTGTAAGTTGCAGCATTCTGGAGATACATAGCGTTCACTTACTATGGACCAATATGGATCCATGTTGCCATTTCTTCAACAGCACAAAGATAGAAGATATGCACACCACAATAAAAGCTCAATCTATCTTGCAGCTACCCAAATAGAACTGTGTACATTTTAATGACAGTAATGCCTTGTAAAATAAATTTTCTTTGGCTACCATTTTTCCTTACAACTCCCTGCATGCATATCTCCACAACACAGCTAGTTCATGTTATGGGGTAGCATCGCACAAGCTGCAAGATGATGTGACAAGGCACCCGGAAGTTACTATACAATAGTAATAACACTTTGACCTAGACCAAAGATAATTTGGCAGATATTTGGCAAATGAATGCCAAATATCTCCAGAATGCTCCAACTAAACATAAACAATGTCAGGGACAAAATATGGACGTAAATTACCTAAAAATTATAAAATCTTGTAGAAGAATGAATATTAATTCATTGCGTGTAAAACATAGCTCTAAATAGAGCTTTTCTGTCTTTCCGTCATTATTTAGGACCAAAAGTGATTTTACCCTTCAGCCTCACAAGACTTGCCTAAATTTAATGAACTCTAGTCTAACAATGGACGTGAGAATTAAGTTTGGATGCTGAAAGGTGGACCAATTGGTAAACTATGGGGAGTGGTTTTAATGATGATGGCAACAAGGCTTGGGAAAGAAAAAACTAATTAAACTAGGTGCTGCTGCAGATCAGAAACTACTTTTCACTTTAAATTGAAACAAAATCCAATTTCCACAAAAATTACCATGGAAAACCAATTTCAAGGAACCATGTTTTTGCATTTTGAAAATGAGATGCAAAACCCAAATACAGCCCAAACCCCAAAACTGTGGGTGTAATCATCTAAACATTCGTCAGCAACTTGGTTAGAAACATATCCAGCTATTTTGGTCTGCACACTTATTCATGACACCCCTAAGCCAAGAAAATACCAGCTGAACCATGTCAGACTCAAGACTTCTTGAGCATGATTATCCTGTCATGAGCTCAAGCTTCCAATTCTGCATCATTTTACAGAACTCACTTCTCAAAATACATTTTTGCAGACTTGTTTTGCTGTTGTTGCTTTCATGGCCTCTAGAGCACATTGCAAAGTCTATTTACTTGACTGCAATACATAATTCATCAAAATCATATCAAATATCATCAACTATGGCTGCATATACTCCTTGCATCAAAAAGCGTTCTCATTATATGGATTTTGCCTGCATTGTGACTAGGTATCAGTAGGTGGGTTGCTAGGCAGTGTGAGAGTTTTGTCTTTGCTACATTCAAACATTTTTTAAACAAAACAAATAACTTCTTTGAATGGACAGTTACTGTGCACGTTCTAGATGCAGTGACGTTTTCAAACACAAATGCATCTAGAACGTGCACAGTAAGAGCCCATGCAAATTTGTTGAGATTAAAAAATAATTGTAATTCCACCTGGATAGCTGTGAGAGAAAGCTGATCACATTGCAAGAAAGACCACATCTGTATGTGACATGGCAATGGCAGATCAGATTGCATTCTGTGCATATTTATACCTTGCAATAACATGTCTTTCCTTTAACTGTTTTATCATTCCCCTTCAGCACATCATCCTTGTCTGTAACAACCCAGGAAAACGTCTAGATACGGCAACACCCTCGCCTTTGTGAAAATGTTGGTTACAATGGACGGTTTTGGATTGGAGTGAAATAAAGCACCACAGTTCACTAAATTCTACCTTAACTCAGTGCTGTCAGCAAGGGACCATCTGAAAATTACACTTGCACTTCAGTTGTGCTCAATCACCAATTGAATAAACAGCCTACAAACATTATGTATTTGATCCATCTTCCAATGTGGACAAATCGAACCCACAGCCTGCTTAGCACAACTACCATAGCATGTCCTACTACTACAATGAATGCTTGGACACCATATTACTGTGAGTGTCATTTTCAAACATTCACTTGCAGACAGCAGCAATTTAGAGACAACCAATCAGAATTGTGGCTCGTTTGCACCCAAAACAGCTTCACAAACTAGCTACATATAAAGCAAACTATGGGTCCTTTAATATAAGTTGTAAATGGGGCTTTAGCATCTGAACTGTTCAATTGCTTATTTTGTTTATTTCACTATTTGAATTAAATAGTTTTTTGCCATCACATTAGTTTTCATGATGCATTTCAATGCTCAAAAGATGCACTGTAAATTGCTTCATCCCTCAATCTGTGCAATTTGGCACATTAATCCCTTAATTAAAATTGTAATTAAAACAGCAGTTAAATGCTTGACACTGGAAAGCTCTAAAATGCAGCCCTGATGGTGACTGATACATTTGGAAAAGATCCCACATGGGCGACCTTTCATCTTAAACAATTCACCAAAGTCACGGTTTGATGCATTTTGCACTAATGAGGTTATGGTCCAGCAGCTACCTCCAAGCAGACTGTATTGATTCTGCCTGCTTATCACAACCAAGAAACATAATTAAAAATTTAGTGGTGTGTAACAGTAAAAGAATGAATACATGCTCTGCATGTCAATTGATCCATTTTGTGACAATACTAATTTAGAGACTGCAAAGGACTTATTTATAGTCCAGCATTACAATCTAAATTACTGCATTACACGGGTGATCAGCGTAAAATGTTACTGTGCATAATTAAAAGGTGGCAAAGGAACATCATGAAAACTTAGTGTGGATGTCTGAAATACAATCTTAATGGTCCTGGTTCTTCTACAGTCCTGCTGCTTCTACAGATCATAGGTTATGTAGACAATAAGCCTTTCTTGAAAAATGTTCATAAACCATTTCTGTGATGACTCCAAAGCTGCCAGTCTAATGAGCCTTTCACAATAAGCTGACCATAATACTACACAAAATTGCCAACATCCCAGCATGGTCTTATCAGGATTTACTCACGCTGTTATAATTCATCATTGAAGCTGTTTTCTCCAATTTTACTGCAATTCTCATAAGAGCAAACTCCAAATGAACGACTACAACACCGTGCTTAACAATCAAACCCTAAATACACAACGATATTTTGCCACAATTCATAAAAAAAACTACTTACAGATATGCACAGTAAGAATTACTGTATGCTAATGCATAGTTATTCAATTACCTCATCCTCATAACATTTGGGCTCTGAGTTAACTCTTAAAATGAAATGTTTTTATTTATTTATTTTTAAATCACAAAAAATATTTACATTGGACACTACAAAGCTAAAAACAATGACCAGGCAAAACATTGTACATACTTTCCTGCACAGTTTCTCATAATTTCATTGTTCATTTCTTGATTTGAGTTTGTGTTGTGCTGAATCTTTTATTTTACAAAGGAGAATCTAAATATCATCTGACCCTGGGGTGGCGAAAAGAGAATTTCTATAACGCAACCAGCAAGCAGGTATGTGCTGACAGTAAATGACAAGGCCAGTGCAGAATGAGTCTGTTGAGCAGGGCTACAAGGGGCATGTAAAAAAAAAAAGAAAGAAAAAGAAATATCCAAAAAATAAAAGCATAAAAATAATGGTATTGTGCTTGGAGGTTATGACTGTCTTACTGTCTGATGATTGAAAACTAAAGGTGCTTGTTTAAATTCAGAAAGTTCTTTGTTTGTAGTACCGCTGTGCTTCGAGTACAACGAAGAGCAAGCGACGTCTCCATCTATCAGAGACACTTAAAATAATTGTGATCATTGATTTTTATTTTGTGGTTTTGTTTCAATTTCCATTTTTTTCTCAGCACTGCTTTGCCTTTTGAATAATTACAAGTTTCAATAAACATAGTGAGATCTTTTTAATTACTTTGGCATTTTGGAGAGTATGACTCAAATCTCCTCACCTGCTGCTGGGGTATGAGCTAAAAAACAGCTCAGAGACTATAGTTCCCAGACCAAAAACGGGAAACGGATTCCTTGGTGTGAAATGAAGGAAGGTTTGTGAGGTCCTGACCCAGTTCCTGACAAAGGAAAGGGCCTGTGAAACAAAGGTACTTACAGCAGCACATGCTTTTACTTCCAGAACTTTGGACTGTTCTAGAAACAAGCCTGTGTTGAATTCTGTAAAGCTGACCTTTGTTTCTCTCTGAATCCAAGGTGGTATATATGACTGAACATGACAAATAAAACTTTGAAACTTGATATAAGCCATAATTTCCCCTACTATTTTGGATTATATGATATTTGCTTAAAGTAATACTCAGGCAATTTTACAAGAGTTCATGATGAACTAGGTCACTGACAATGTTTTTTATAAGTTGCAGCATTTTGGAGATATTAGGCATTCACTTACCAAGTCTGTATGCCTTTGAATGGATCCTTGGATCCCTGTGCTATAACTTCAACAACACAGAGATAGACGTTATGAACACCACAATAATAACTAAATGTATGTTGTGGATTCCCAGCTACAACTGTGTTATGCTATAATGATGGCAATGCCTTGTAAAATCAAGGTATACATGCTGGGCCTTCCTGCGGGGCATTCCTTACAACGCTGTGAATGTGTATCTCCACTACATTCTCTCAGCTACTTCACATTAAATATACAGATGTTTCAAAATGCCATACAAAAAACTTTGAGGCAATAGTGAAGATATTTGTATCAAAATAAAGTTAGAACGTCATTTAGAGTATCTTTTAGATGTGTTTAGCAGAGGGATCCATGAGGGTTCATTCAATTGCCAACAGCAAAATATCTCCAGAATGCTTCAACTTACAAAAAACATAAGTATCACTTTAGGTTTGGGGTTTCATATTTAAAACTCCCTTGTTTCTTTGTGTAGGACACTATTCCTAAACAGACTGACACTTGTGAGACAAAAGCAGAGAACTGGAACATGTAAAAAACAAAACAAAAAAACACCAACTCAAAGATGGGACCAGCTGAGAGGTGTGGTGCAGAATAGAGGTAAAAGTCAGGATGGCTGGCTGGTGACCTGCTTACCTGCCAGGGCAGAGCTCACGCTGGTGGATCCGTTCAGCTGCACAGAAATGGAGGGAACACTGCAGGACAGGAAAGAGCGACATTAACACATAGTCAGTAAAAGCAGCTCCAATGAACCAAACAGGTGCTGAACACAGCCTGGAACAATTTCACTTTCCAATCCAGTTGAGAAAATTATCATGTTTAAGAAGGGTGACATTAATTAACCTTTTAAGAATAGCACTGGCACCATAGGCTCACACATACACACTTCAATTCTGTTGTCTCACTTTTATGCTCCAGTGACCTTTACTTCATTGTTTAAAAAGAAATGTGAACAATGGATCACCTGCTTGTCAAGTGCAATTGCTGCAAAAAGAGGTAAAAAATAACCTCAGCTAATAATCACTGGCATCCTCCTCAGCAGACAGTGACAGCAGTGACAGGGACCGCAACAGCACGGGGAAAATAAATAAATGAATAACTAGAAGGCACTCAGACAGCGCATTCCTCCGCCAAAAGGCTGAGTAGTCCTCCAAATACGACAATGATGAAATTTAACAGGTTATTGACGGGACCATGATCACCCCCCTGCCCCCTCTTACAGACAAACTTTTAATTATTCCATGTCCAAGTTATCAACTAAATTTCACAGTTGTTATGGCGCACCATCAGGTCAATTGAAATTGAATTATTTTCATATAAGTAGTGAGTGTACAAGCCCACCAAATTTGGGTACAGTAGCGTAATTCTTTCATGAGACACAGCACTTTTTTGAAAAGAAGCAAATATTGACACTAAATTAGCAGAAACCAAGAAATTCTAATATTAAATTCTTAATATTAATCAACTGATAAGTTGTTTCAGCACTGGTTTACACAGCCTGTGTCTTGTTGTGAATTCATGTTCCATTGGCAAAAAGTCAACATTAACACATGACACTGTTTTTTTTTATCAATTTATGCAGCTGGAAAAATGTATTAAGTTCTGTCTGATTTCCTCACTTTACAGAAATGCGCATGAGACATTGTTTGCTTCACTGCCTAGAACTCAGAAAAGCACATTTAAGCATTTAAGCACAGCGGACTTTTGCACAACTGTATGTATAACGTTGCCAAAAATTTTGTTTACATTGTGAGATTAGGAATCAGACCAAAAAGCTACCACAACATATATAAAGACAACAAACTCAACCTCTTTGCTTCCAAGGGGCCAGCTGGCAGAAAACAAAATCTATCCTGTTCACATTATAGCAGTAATACTTTAATGAGCCCGCTCCCTTTCCTTTTCTATTACAAGCAAACCAGCCACACACTCTGTTGGATGTGATTAACACAGCTTCAGATTACTTGCATCATATCACACAATAACAGACAAGGAAGGACCGAAGCTGATTAACCACTCAGCATCGACCCAATGTGCAGAGTGCAACTAAAGAGTGACTCAACACCCGATATATTGATAGATATGTGTGCTAAACAGCCTCCCAGAAAGAACACTAAGAATGAAGTACCATTTCATTATTACATCTAATTTTGACCATTTTAACATGAGTGAACGCTGTTAATGATGAAAAAAGAACTTTAAATATGGAAATGTGAGGATGTTTTACCATCACTCATCAGCCAACAATAGGACACGGTAATACAATAGGAGGAAATGTGTCACCGATATTATGAGGCTTTCTTAACATCGAAAAATCTGTTGACCAAAGGAAGCTGTGAGCTGCATATCTACCATCCTAATGCATTACTGAGAGTGCAACAGTAACTGCATTTACGACATGTTACAGTGTAAGGAAGCCATGTGTAGGGAACAAAAAGTTAACACTTGTCTGTATTTTTATTTTTCAACTCATTTTTGCCAGTGGCTATAAGCACTACAATGTAACAGCATATGCATAGAACCATAAACAATATGCTGAAATCCAAGACAAACAAATACATACTAACTATGCATAACTACATAAGGCCAAAACACAAAACAAAAATGGCCCTTAATTCTTAATTAGCAACAACTAAGAGTCACTTAAAAATAATGAGCCATCATTGTTCAAATTAAAATGTTGAATGTATCACACTATTATCAGTTTTTACACTGTCCATAGTGTGGGCTATGTGGAGATCATCCATTATTGCAGTGTTACTCATTTATAATGGCTGAGAGATTACATAATTTAACCACTTATGAAACAGATTTAGAGCAAACAGAAATTGCATGTGAACTGTGCTAAAACAATTGGGCAATTGATAGTTTAATTGATGAAGAGAAAGATTGTAATTTATCAAGTAAAAATGCTAGAAACTATGCAGTTCCAGCTTCTCAAATGAGAGTATTGTCTGCTTTGACCGGGTTTCGATCATTTTAAATACATTACCTTTACGTTTTTCAATTGTTGTTCAGACGAAACAAGCATGAACAAAACAAGCATGAAAATGTAATATTGGGCTCTGACAACTTGTGATGGGTATGGGTATTTTAACAATTTATGGAGTACTCAATTACCCCGATTAATCAATTTATTGACAGCCTTATCCATTTGACAGATAGATCTCATTGTATGTTTCATATGTTATCACGTCGAAGTCACTCTGTTTTTTGCTGTTAGATTACACTGATACTGCTACTGCTGGGTTGGAACGAAAAATCTTTTTATGTCATTCCTATTTTACTGCATAGGTCACCATGTCAAGAGACAGGAAATACAATGGGAAATGGAAAGGAAGGGAGGTGGGGGGCATGACATGGCAAGTACTTTTGCCACATGGATGCCTCACTGCTACAGTTTTGACCTGTATGCCGTCTGTGTTAAACTTCAAACAAAATCACAACCAAAGTAAATGTCACATACATACCTTAACCCATTGGCATTGGCAGAGGTGGTTAGTGGGGGAGCAGGCAGTTGACTAGCAAAGGGCGGTGGCGGCCAAGGACTGCCCCAGGACATTCCCCCAACAGAGAGGGGTCTCCTAGGATATGGCGAGTAGACTGAGGTGGGGTGAGCCGTTGTGGCCCTTCCTGTCCCTTGAAGGCTGGGCCGGTTCAGACTGCCAGATGAGAAGGAGTGACGTGACCGGCTGGGCATGGGTCCTGTGCTGCTGTTGCTCAAGCACTGCTGACAGGAGCAGGGTGGGCCAGAGGGGATGGCCGCAGGCCCGTTGGAGGCTAGTGGATAGGGGAGGTTACACTGCCGTCGCACTTGCCGTCTGAAGCTTGTAGATTTGTTAACTTGTGTCAGAGATGTGAGATCCACTATGTAATTATATCCATGTGGGCCCAAGTCTGCCGTGCCTTGTCGGGCCTGATAACTGTGCTCCAATAGGATGGAGGTTCGAGTCTCATATGGGGTCCATCCTCCATCATCATTGGCCCATTCCCAGTAGACACCGCTGCCTAGGCCTGAGGACTGGGCAAACAGGGACCGACGCACTGACCGTGTCTTTCCTGAAAGAAACAAGGATTTTATTTGCTGTAGATAAAGTAAAACAGCTCTAAAATTGTGATGCTGTAATAGCTATCTCTCGATTTAGAACCCTTATGCATGTCAAGTACATACCATTTCAACTGTCACAACAAAAGGGAAAAAAAACACATTGCACTTGCCAGCTGGAAGTGCTACTTTCAGTTATTTGACTACAACTTTTAGATTCATGTTTGACGCAGCACTAGAAGCAGCTAAAGCAACTGTATTACAATTTTGGTCATAGTTAATTTTAAGCTGGTGTGCGTAATCAAGTATTATAACCGGCTGAGTTTAAAATAGTCAATCCGTTTGCTTTTAAGCCAACAATCTGAAAAATCCCACTGTCTGAAGTTTAACTTAATTCTATAGTGGCCACCACACCATTCTCTGCTGTCAAATATCAGACCACAGATGTAAACACCCGACCAAAACAACAGTGCCTACCAAGCTAAAGCTAAGTGGATAACCGTTAGCGGCCCTGATATTTAATCTGAGAGCCACAACATCAAAAATGGAGACTTTATAAAAGGCAGAGATAAAAAGATGTCATGTCTTCTAACAGTGACTCACCTGTATCCTGCCGAAACTGTTTCAAGCTTGGTATGTCAATGAGATAAGGCGACAGGCTGGGGTCTGATTGTCCGAGGCAGATGCTCGTTGAGCCCGATCCTCCTGCCCTCTGGCCCCGCGGTGACAGACACCGCTCGATGTGGGCGCTCACTTGACCGCTGTAAGGCCGCCAGTAGCCCTGGTCGTCCTGCCATTCCCACACCGCTATCATAGGCTGAGATTGTCCAGAAGATCCAGAGGGTGTAGCCGAGACAGACGGTCCATTTCTAGAGCCATTTACTCTCACACAAGAACCAGAAACAATCGCCATGTTCACCCAGCTAGCTAGCTTACGAGCTAACAACAACTCGTTCTGCTTAGCTGGTTAACTGATCGTAGCTACGACGAAGACAAGTCTGCTAGCTTGGCTCGTTAAAAAATTCCATTTTGAATGAGTTAGTAGGATTTGGAGAAGTGATTATTAAATAATAAGTGGCTAAGAAAATCATACAGAGGCATGTTGAAACTCAGACATGCAGAGATCCAGTGTGGATAAGATAGCGTTAGCTTTGTAGACAGCGCCTCTAGGACTCCCTTACTGCTACATTCAGGAACCCGCAGAAATATCGTAAATAATAGAACCAAGCATGTCTGTGCTGGGAACTTCAACAAGCTCTTAAACGTGTTCACACCACCCAGTCTCAGATACAGACACATTAGAGACGGATTAAAATGTATTAGAGTTGTCCAGTTGACATATATTTCAATATTCAATCATTCTTTAGGTCACCAGTGTCATGGAGAATTAAATGATCCACTGCAGCCTAAAATACAACAAATTGTAAATAAATCGTATCAAAAGAAGTAAAGAAAGACAACAAAATGTACATACAGTTACTGAGTGTTACCATATATAGATGCACGGCATATATACTGTACATACCTGCTGAAATATACAATGCAAAAAGGGACTCATGTACCAAAATGAGGTAAGCAAAGGTTTTCGCAATGTTATACATTAAGTGGCAGTGCATTTAGGGGATGTTAGAGTATGGCCGTAGGTGCTTATACCGCACATCGATTGGTGAAATTTATGTTGACATTCATTTCTGAACTGATGGAAAACAATTTTGTTTTTGTAATTTTCAGTTAATATTAATACTTATAATATTGATATTTTTTACTGTTCAATGTTTAGCTCTGACTTTCTGTTTGTGTTAAGTCAATAGACTGTTTATACATTCAGCACAATGCATTTAATTATTTCATTCTCATAAAATAAAACGAAATAAAATATATGAAATATTTTCAAATTGATGTATGTGTTTTTTGTTGTTTTGGGTTTTTTTGCTATTACTATTCTCCTCCTCCCCCTCTACTTCTTTGTATATTTAAAGAGAAGGCTACATCCCTCTCAGAAGTATTGCTGCCCTCAACTGGTGATGAGTAAGTATAACACCATTTATTCACCATGGTACCGTCTAATCTTTCGAAACCCATCTTCATATTTACGCTGGGTTGAGCAATATCTACACATTTATTACTCTGTACCAAAGTCTGTGACCTACTGGAGAGCTCAGCTACAATACATACAGTCCACAGTACTCTGCACGTGTGATGCAACATGGATTACATTAAATATTAAAGATTATGATAAATTGTTTTCCAATCCATCTTAAGGCCTTGTAGAATACTTGCTTCGCTTTCTCTGGAGCATTAAATCCACATTTCAGACAGTAAAAGTGGTCAGCTTTGACAGCCACTTTGATAATCTTTTTAAATGAAATTCCCACAGGTGATTTGAGTGTTTCATCTAAACCATAAACTGACATATAATCAATTGTTAAATGTAATGGCCAGTTGTCTTTAAATGACTCATCTTACTATTTCGGCCCATAAAAACAATACTGCCATAGCAAACATTTTCAGTTCTGATTTTGCAATAAAAAACAAACATTGCTCTGATCTGCTTTTGCAGTAAAACAAGGATGCCAGCAATTTTACATTATCATAAATAAAAATGACAAATATAGCTGGAAGTAGCCATTAGTGTGGTCCAAACTTGTGAGCTGAATGATTAAACATTGACATCATGACTTTGATTCATCATTCTGCGAGAGTTCTTTTTGAAAAGTAGAACATTGTATAGAAAGTTGTGCATCTGGGACCTGACACATTGCGTTTGAAAAATTGCGAGATGGTCCCTTAGTTCTATTGAGTGTGAACAAAACATGTTGACACACTTAACATACCTTGGTAAACAGGAAGTACTGTGTGAAGTCTCGATGTTGTAACATTAAACATTTATCATTTATCATAATGACATTATCTCACTTAGGAGATGCAGCATGCATTGCTCCCTGTTTGTGTATAATCACCATCATCTTTTATGTGTCACAGTCAGTTACATATAGTGAAATTCTGCAAAGACTGTGTAGCCAAGACATATTTGTAAAATGTTGGGGATCAGCTTTGGACAAGACATTTTGAGGGGTTTACAGCTGCATTATCCACAATAATTTACAGTGTCTGGTCTGGCCAAAATATATGTTTATCTGAGGCTTGGTTGCTCTGGCATAATGCCTTTAGGAATTATACCTTCACTGTCAAATGTATTAGTGTACCACAGTCAAATGATTTGGGGTTGGGGCAGTACATTCAGCTTGAACTATGAAATCTGAAGAAAATTAAAACCTTATAGCTCAAGATGTACTTCCAAAGACACAAATCAGTTCTGCAAACAAAGACAATTTTGAGAAAAATGACATGGTTGTAGCTTTTCTTGAACTTTTGATATTTATCAGGGTTGGTGGGTCAGTAAGAAGACCAATCAGAGGACCCAGATCCAAACCCTGCATCTAACTTTCTCAAGTGTCCTTAAGCAAGAACCACCTCCAGAAGTGTTGTTATGCAGCCCCACCTAATGCTGAGGCAATGTACCAGTCTAGAGACAGGGAAATTTGGAATTAAATCATATTCATATCATTTACATTAAAAGATAACACAGTTAACCTCAGTTCATCTGAAAACCCCAGATTCCAACCTTTGACTTTGGAATAATTGGGTAACTTCTTGTTGGAGATCTTATGTATTATGATCCCTCTCTGCATACTCTACCAATAAATAAATACCAATAAATCCTACTTCTAGTGTTCAAGGCCATCAACCACCCCGCCCCGACCTACCTCCAAGACCTCCTCACCACTCAATCTCAACCTCTATCATCCCGGTCACTCAGGTCAGGCAGCTGAACCTCCTCACCATCCCTCGCACCAGGCGGACCACGAGGGGGGACTGTGCGTCCCCAGCACGCCAGCCACGCCTGTGGAATCAGCTCCCAGGAGCCATCAGGGCCTGAAGGGACTCCCTGGCTGCCTTTAAAACCAGCCTAAAGACACACCTGTTTCAGACAGCTTTCCACTAGAGCCCCGTTTACCTATTTCTCATGTTTTTTGCTTCTTATTGCAGTTTAATTTGTGTTGTGACTGTGTTT
>OMOW01112463.1:0-37308 GCA_900312555.1 Lamprogrammus exutus | reverse complement strand
ATAGATACAGTATGTGTGGTAGCGTGTGTGTGTCTGTGTGTGTGTGTGTGTGTGTGTGTGTGTGTGCCAGCCTGCCCACGGCATTGCAGTAGAATGGGTTGTGCTGAATTTAAATCAGGTGACTGAACAGGCGGGGGGTTCTTCCCAGACAAGCCTGGAGGATTGTGTAATGCCTACTCCTACATTATTGGTTTGCATGAACACACACACATTTATACACGCATACACACAACCCATACTCCACTTGGCGAAAAACACAACAAGGACTGCATTTACCAGTCTGCATTCAGATAGCCCACCCGGGTGAAGCAGAGATATAGAGTCAGCAACCTGACTTTTTTGGGTGCTTTCAAAGAATCTGGACCTTGAATTTCAGCAAAGTGCTTCCTTCCTGTTGGATTAGCTTGGCTTTGGTTGGGTCGACTTGATTGCTGGTAGCATCCTGGTCGATAAAACACAACTTGGGATTCCTTTGTCTCGTTTGACTTTTGTCCTCACGGATCCACAAAGGATTTTCACTGTTGTTTGTCTTCCAAATTTGTCTGTGAATGCTGAAGCTGGTGAGTGACCCTCAAAAAAGAGGAGGAGAGGCAGTAGCCATGTGGATCCCGACCCCCAGCATGAGTTTCCGTCAGCGTGTGGTGCTGTATGGGACATGTGTGGTGGCACTGGTGAACCTTGCAGCCCTGCTGGTGCTCCTGGTCCAGCAGAACCAGCAAAGGGCCATCTTGGAGCAAACGCAGCAAAGGCTGACAGCAGTGGAGCAAAGCTCGGTGGTGGAGTTCCTCCAGGAGGTGCCCAGAGGAGGAGAAGGGATGCGGGCGAGCATGGCGGGGCAGCAGCAATACCAGTACCAATACCAGTATTCTAGGAGCAAGCGGAGTGGAGAAGCGGTGAAGAAGAAACAGCAGGAGGTGAAAGAGCCGAAAGGGGATGTGGGAAAGGAGACCCATCAGAACATCAGTCAGGAGGTGGAGGAGGAGAAATGGAAGAAGGTGAAGCACGAGCTGAAGCAAAAGCAAAAAGACAGCCAGACTTACCACAAGGCACACGTGGAGGATGACATGATGATGATGATGACCTACTCCATGGTTCCGGTGAGACTGAGACGCCTGTACAGAAGAATATAAAGAGAGAGAGTGTGTGTCTGTTAAGCTGGGTAAATAGTCTGTGTTGGTGATAAAAAGACAATACTTTGGTGAGATTTTGGTATTTTCTCTTTCATTTTAGATCAAATTGTTGATTGACATTTGCAACAGCACCAAGGGAGTCTGCATAGCTGGTGAGTCTTCACCTCTTTGCCTCATAGCTGCTTCAGAGTTGCATTTTGTACTGTCTAACATCATTTCTTTGTATTCTGTTGCAGGACCACCAGGACCCCCTGGTAAGTGAACCCTCTATTAGGTATCTGAGTTTAAAAACCGGGTCATTTTCCTCTTTTACAGTTTAGTGACCCATATCCTGTTTCCATCCAGCTAATGGCTATGAGTTTTTGTATTATTGTAGGTTTGCCTGGTGCAGACGGTATGCCCGGTCACAATGGCACTGATGGCATCCCAGGACAGAATGGACAGCCTGGGGTTGATGGGAAACGAGGTAAAAAAGGTGAGGAGAGAGTGCGCTCTATTCAGACTTTACTTAACATCCATTTCTGTTAATGCCTTTGGCTACATTGGCCATTTTAGTAAAGAACCACTGACACAATGTGACAGTCAAAGGGTTAAGACAAAGAGAACAACCGGGGGCATCAAAAAGTACACACAGTCACAAAACCTCTCAATGGACACACAAATACACAAACTCAGAACATACAGCACAAACAACCCAATTTTCTGGTTGATCAAAGTATTGTGTTCTATCTATGTTATTCAAAGTTGATGTTATCTGCAATTAATAACAATAAATTTGATTTTTTTTAATGCACTGTTCTAAGCCCCAAAACGCTACAAAATTCATAAAAAGCTGACGCGAGGGTTCAAACAGTGCCCACATTATCAGCTAATATTATTCGTGTCTGTGGTTTTGGGCTTCAGTTCAATGGACCAGAAAGCTCTCGTCCAGTATTCTCCCACTTTACTCTTTTCTCCTCCACAGCGGATGGCATGATTCACCCTGAGAGGTCAATGGACTGATTCATGGTCCTCACAATAGTGACAAGTGTGACCGTGTGACAAGTTAGTTTATGACCGCAATCATGGAAGAGTTTTGCCAATTTCCTTCACAGGGCCACCAGGTGATAAAGGAGAACCAGGTGAAAAAGGAGAGCCAGGAGAGCCAGGTCCCCCTGGAGAGAAAGCCAAGCCATTCAATGACGTCACAATAGAGGGCAAGTAGAAGTATTTTGCATCCCTGATAAACTAAACTCATGTTGATTAGGAAGAAGTAGCACATTTCAACATTACCACATCTGGAACATCTTGAGAATATATGTACTTTCCAGGTACATAGGGTTTAAATCTCTATTTTCCATAAAGGCCCACCAGGTCCTCCAGGTCCTCCAGGACCTCCTGGTCCCATAGGCCCTCCTGGACCTCCGGGCCCCCAGGGATCTTCAAAAAATAGGTCCGAGAGGGCCCACATTCACGCTGCTCAGACCATGAGTATGATGCCTTTATTAATGATGATTTACATACTTTACATAGTTGACCTGTGTACAATGTCTCCTTCAACCATATCCTATTCTACCCATTTACAATGTAAATCATATCATAAACCAAAGATCAATCAAATATCCAACTGGTTCTGTCAGGGCCATTACATGCAGTTCCCAACGATGAGACTGCACCTGCAAAGGATGCTGGGAAACAACAAGCAGCTAAAAAGAAAGGTATTATCAAAACGCCACGTGAACCGTACATTACTGTTGTGTGATATAAGAGTATACAGCTGAGCCTGTGTGTACTGATATGTGTTTTGTTTTCCCCACAGAATGCCTGATCAAGTCTCTGATCAACCCCAGGAATGTGACCAAGATGGCGAGCACATTTGGCATGTGGATGAAAGACACGGCTCTGCTGAACGATGAGCGCATATGGGTAGCAGGACACTTCTCTGGTAGGTTGGATACAGAGGACAGATGGTGAAGCCTCTGCCTGGACCATGATCAAAATAGTTCCACATTTGAGGAGAGATGTGTTTGGTTTTGGAGTGGGAATGATTTCCTTATGTTATGAGATGTTATTGTGAAGCTTTTGATCATCCCTCCCCAGGTCGTATAATTAAGGAGTATAAGAGCCTCACCTCCTTCCAGAAAAACAGCAGTGACAGTGTTGATGTCAGAAAGTTCTACCAGGGCTGTGGCCACACTGTTCACAATGGTTCCTTCTATTATCACATTGCTGGCACTTCCGCCATTGCCAGGTGAGGCACTCGATACAAAGTTAGGTGCTTTGCTTTGATTTTCACCTCTGCCATATCTTTTTGCCCATGTTGGCCTCTCTGTCTGATTATTAGCAGGATTGCTCAAAAAGATATAAACTGATATTCATGAAACTTGGTGGGCAAATTGGACACGAACCAGGGGAGAAACCATTAAACTTTGGTTTCTGGTTGGCCTGATGGTGGCCCTATGATTAAGACTTTTATGTTTTTTGCCAACGTTTGAACCATAACTCAAAGTATCAAAATGTTTCCCTGGATTCTTTGGGTTTAGCTGCGTCCATCCATATAGGCCACACCCACTTCTTCCTGACTAGATTTTCTGCCATTTTGAATATTTTCCAAAACAAGCAAGACAAAAGTTATACCTTTGTTTTCCTTACTGTTTCTGTCTCATTCATCAAAAGTGCTATATCTCATGAATGAATAAGTTGACTCACTGTAACCAAACTTGGTGTGCACTCACTGCTTACACAAAAAAAATTAAACATCAATCGACCTTATGGTGATGGTATAACAACAATGGTTCAATTTTCAATTTTGTCAATAACTTTTCAACTGGAAATGGTAGAAGCAAAAGTTTGTTGATTTGTCATGATTGAGAGACAGAGTCATAATTTGGAGGACTGTTGGGCCTTGGTGGAGGTGTGCCCTCTAATGTGGGATACTGTGGTTGCATTTGTGACACGACTTTTGTTCTGGTTGCTAATATTTTCACAGATTTGACCTTCGGTCCAAAAAGCTTCACTCACTCACTATAGACAACGCTTTGTACCACAACCTCTCCTACCTGTTCCACAACTCCAAGACCTACTTCAAAGTGGCGGCAGATGAGAATGGCCTGTGGTTAATCTTTGCCTCCAGTGTGGAAGAGAGTATCATGGTGGCCCAGCTAGACCAGAAGACCTTCTCTGTCACCTCCTACATTAACACCACCTATCCCCGCACCAAGGCTGGCAATGCCTTCATTGCCTGTGGTGTCCTGTATGTTACTGACACCAAGGACACAAGAGTCAACTTTGCCTTCGACCTGCTGAAGGCCAAGCCAATCAATGTAAGCTTTGACCTGAGGTCACCAGGTGGAGTGTTGGCCATGCTCTCCTACAGCCCCAAAGAAAGGCTCTTATATGTGTGGGACCACAGCTACGTCAGGCTCTATGTGGTCCATTATATGTCTGATGATTGAGTACAAATAAATGACACTTACAATATATGAGTGTCATCTGGTTTATTCCATGTCGGCGTGAGACAAAGTATGACTCTGATGGCTGAAAGTCTTGTTGACTACCAAGCATTCACTCACATCTTTGTAGACTCATCAAATTTAAGTTTTAGAGATGTTTCGAGTGGATGCAGTTTTACCATCAACTGAAGTGTAATTAGTTCATAAATATCACAGTAAGAAATTAAATAGTGGTTTTAGTCAATAATTATTGTGTCAAAAGTTTACTTTTGTGCTGTATTTATGTCGTTTTCCCTTTGTATATGAGAGGTTTTTGGGATACTTAACAGTGTGAAAACAAAAACCCATTTTGTATCAAACAGTTGTTTTAAATAAGTCGAACTTTTAACTCAAATTTTGATTTCATATACTTTGTGATTTCATTATTACCTATTTGCATGGAAACAATTTTCAATGTATTTTGATATAAATATTTATATCGACTTACATGTTATCCCAGCCTATATTTTGTACGTATATAGTCCCACTGCCTTTTTTCTGTGGCAGCATGGTCCGTGGTCACTTAGGTCTACTGACTGTAAAGAACACAGCGTCAAATCAACCTGATGAAATAAAAAGAATTTATTCACTTTACAAAGGTAAAACTGACCATGGCCTGTTCTCTCTCACACCTTCAGACTCAAGTGCCCTAGTAAGTGTCTTCCCATGTAGTTGGCTTCTTTTGCGTTCGATACACACACCCACACATCAGACACCAGTAGGATTGTTGGTGAAACACTTAAAGATACATACAGTACACATAGTGGGCAGAGAGAGGGAGAGAAACACAAATCTCTTTAATAAATACCATACATACACTGAACAAAAAATACAACTAATCCAGCTGGGTATGATACAAACCAAAAATAAAGAAAATGCTTTTATGTTTGTACAAGCTGTTGTGATACTTCATATATATATATGTATTTATATCATTTATATATTAAAACTATTTCAAACTTTTTACTACTAGGCCAAATAAAGCCAGACATTCATTTGTATCGAACAGTTTCTTCTTCAATAACCTATGTATTTGAAATAAACTTTTACTCTCCAGAATTTGAGTGCAAATATCTATTCCTTATGGATGATAAAAACAAACTGTGAGGTAACACACACTTCCATACAGTAGACCATTTTGCACATCTCCCACTCAGATACAGTAAAACCCCTTACATTCCTAAAATAAAAGGCAATAAGTTAAATAGTTTTACAAAGGAATGATCAACCAAACAAACACAAACATATAAATAATTTAAATAATGAAATCAAATAAAAAACAAATCCAATATCTTGTGCAAAACCAGAAGTGAACCTTTGTGTTTCTGCTCGGGGTGGGTGTTTAGGTTTGTACCAGACAGATGGAGACATTGACACCACAGTCACAGGAGTAAAACACATTATCCTCCAAACAGGAATGTTCTAGCAGTGAGCCTGCCACACAAACAGGCATTTGAGGGCAGGTGGGTGGGCAGGCATACAGATGGCAGACACAGCAGAGTGAGTGCACACACTAAAGGACTGGGTCAAGACCGACCCAGGACGAGGCCAGAGTGTGTGACTGGGCAGTCAGTGAGATAGGGGAGGGTCACTACAGGAGCAATGCACCATCAACTCTTCCATAACGGGCGAGAAAAGCCGGGCAAAAAGGCAGGGGGGAGTGGGGGGGAAAGGGGCAAAACCACTGAAACAAAATGCAGATTCCGACAACTCGATTCACACTGGAAACCACTGACTTAATTACAAACCACAGTGTTGGTTACAGTAGATGCTAAGAGATTTCAGCTGTGAGCACAAAATGACGACAGTTACACACTTTTAAAATTTTTGCTTGAGCACTTTTACAGAGCACTATCAATAGACCTGTGATTGCACCGCGTAACGAGAACAGGACATGCATAGCTTCCCTATGGACACACTCTAAGAGTAGAGATTCTTCAATAAAATTACAATAAATCTAGTTTTAAAATCAAGTATGATACCTTTTGCTTGTAACTCTGCTTACAGCCTTTGGGGAAACAAAAATATTTGCAGCTGTTTGTCGCTCTAGATATCATTTGCATTAAAAGCAAACCCGTGAACGCTGCAGACTCTGAAAGAGGCCAAAAGCATGGTGATCTTTTGACAAACTCTTCTTCCATCACTTATAGCTATTGATGTCTAGCAAATTTTACATATGCTTTAGTGTTTTCGCTCTCTATCGCTTTCCTCTTTGGACCTTCAGAAGTGGAAGTAGCCGTTACAGGACGTCAACCAAGCTGCTGGGGATGTTGTAGCGGTCAGGGAGAACTCTCATCTTCAGGGTGCCGTCCGCTCCGCAGGTGAAGATGCGGTTACCAGGTCGGGTCTCCACCTGCATGACACCAGCACCGATATTGCGGAAGATGGACTGCTTGGCGTGCTCGGTGCTAAAAGAGTGCATGAGCCCGTGACCTGCCAGTTTCCACACCTGGAGAGGAAGAAAAGAGGAGGGATCACGCTGTGAGTTTGACAGTGTAAAGAATATCAACAATCTTCACCTAACGCATGGATGACCTGTTTTGGCAGGTCAGTGAGTGAGTGTTGGAGAATGCGTCACCTTCATGTTGCCCTCTGCAGAGCCAGTGACAAAGAAGTCTTCGAAGGCATCCAGTGCCAGAGCTTTGATGGCTGAGTCATGGGCCTGGAAAGTGTGGAGCAGCTGCCTCTGACGAATGTCAAACACACACACAAAGCCCTTTCTGCCTCCAGTGATCAGCAGCTGCTGTTTCGGCGCGTACTGCAGCACAGTGGCCCCGTTCTCGTGGCAGGAGAAAGCTGAGTGGGTGAGGAAGAATACATTTGAGATAGATGACAAAATAAGGTAAAATAATCGAAAACTTTGTCTTGTTTGAGGCATACAGGATTTCCTACCATGAACCATGGAATTACTAGGTGAAATCAGAGTGTCCCACAGGCATACATTTCTGTGGACAAAGTAAACCGTGTATAATATTAGTCTATCAGTATTGACAGGGAAATAGCTGGCTGTGTTTATTTAATTGTGGTGTCCATCCATCTAATTCAGTGCTGGTGCTAACCTGTTATCATTGGATTGCCCAGCTGTGGCGATGAGGCTGGAAGATGTGATGAAGGCAAAATCACCACAGGTCTTACTGTGGCACTGCCAACTCTGGTGAGGGCAAAAAGGACGAGAAATCAAAAGTGAAAACTAAGACGAGTCAGTCAACGGTGTATGTTCAGTAGGAGTTATTAATCATAATTTGTTCTTTGTCCAATTGGTGTGTATGAGTGTGCGTGTCAAAGGGAGCTGGCAGGTGACCTCACCAGGTAAGGTTTGGGGTTGGAGGACGTCTGATTGACCTGCCAGAGACTGAGGAAGCCCTCACCGTCAGCAACTCCACACTTCCAAGGAGAATACAGAGCAATCAGAACAAACACACCACATAGACAAAACATAGTGTTAGTGTGAGATTGTGTGTGTGTGTGTGTGTGTACCTTATTGCCCTGGGAGTTGAAATAGAGTCGGGTGACTCTAGCATTGCCTGCTTGTCTGAAGCAGATGAGTTGCTGAGGTCTGTTCCACTCAAACATTCTCACACTGCCGTCCTGAGCTCCCGTCATGTCTAACACACAAGCACACACACAGAGAGCAGATGAAGGGACAGTGAGAAAGCATGGAACATAAAACAGGAAAAGACGGCGCGGAAAAGTGACGCATTCAGGCGATGATTAGCTGCTACGCACAGACTTTACATATGCACTTACAATACTGATATATTGGGTGGGATGTCATTCTCTTCACATTATTAAGATTCCTCTTCATGATCTGAAAAACATAAATGAAATTTAAAAAAACACCAAGCTATCTCATTCATATCATTCAAATGCTGACTGATGATGCTGTTAAATTAATAAGTCAATCTAAACACTTATGGTATAGTGAGTGACACTCAGGAGCATTGTCACATTAAAGGGGGCTGTGTGAAGTGTGGCAGCATTTTAAGAATTTGGAAGATGATACTGTAAAAATAACACATTAAAAATGCAACACTTCTAGTTTAAGAGATCATTTTAAAAAGATGGCACACTAAATAATAATATTAAACTATTTTCAATTACTATAATTACAATTTTGGCATCTAAAATAATGCTCTCTTGATTTATCAATTAATTTGACTTTTAATTAGTTTAAAAAAAAACAACTAATTTCTTCATCTGCTGCAGCGGTGAAAGGTTTTAATGTGCTGGTCTGCTACTGCTCAGTGCTATAGGCCCGAGGCCAGCGATTAAACTGTAGAAACACAAAAGGCTCAGACGGTAGAGTTAGAAATCACATCTGTTGTTCTCAATAGTTGCAGACAAACCAGAGGCGCGAAACAGCACATTAAAACAATTTGACAAGAACCTCGACTCAGCACAGAAAATATAGTTAATTTGCAAAAGCTGATAACATTCTTAAGTCTCTTTTTACACATATTTTCATTTTAACCCAATCAGTCAGATTGTAAAAATCATGTTTTGTAATGAGCATCAATTATTTACTACATTTACAAAACAGTCGTCTGCTTTTTCAAATGACCTCTTCATAAGAAATGAATGATCTGAAGAAAACAAAAGATTTCAGGGATGAATCCTCTCACTCTCACACTGCTGGTGTCATAAGTCTGGCTACACCCCCTCCCTACGCAGACTTGAGTACTGTAAGCTGCTGAACCTGTGTGACACCCTCACCTCTCTTGCTTGCGTGTATCGTACTCAACATTTATCACTGTGGCTGGGACATGGAGAACTGGCTATGAATATGCGTGACGCAAATCTGTATCTTGGGTAGCCGGCCGTGAGAGCGGGCGGTATCTGTGTTTAGGTGTGCGCATCTCTACCAAGCAAAGGCACACCTCATCTATATCAGCCTCCATAGACTCAGCAGGCCAGCTGTTTAGTCGTCACGATTCGGTTTGGCTTGGCACTGATAAGAATTATAAATGCAAACTTCTCTCAAAAACGTGTAGGAGACATAGACTACAGAGGAGGTAGTCAGTTACCTTTCAAGTTTTATATCAAAAGTTTCTCGAGTTCACATTTTAAGCCATTTAGAGCTTGATAAATGTAACTCTAGGCTCCAAAACAGTGCTTAGTTTCCCCCTGCTGGCAACTAAAAAAACTACACACCCATTGCACATGGTGGAAAATGCCTGCATTGGGTGTGTGTTAATACTGCATAGACTCATACCACGCTTGCTCCCATGCTGGTCTGCCCAGTGCCAAGCCACGGCATGGATGCAGAGACCGGCATCTGCTGTGGCGCAAACGGGGCCGTGCTCGCCTGGGCAATGTTGGTGTGAGACGAACGGTGGTCGATGTCGTCAGAGCTGTAAAAAAAACAAAAAAACACAACCAGCCACTGAGCAAAACATCATTCAGTTGTTATGTCTTTGTCTGCGTGTGCAGCTCGGTGCCTGTGAGTGCATGAATCCGACCTGCGGGACTCCTTATCAAAGTCCTCTCCGATCCAGGTATAGGGCTGGACAGCCACCAGAGTGGACACGTCCACCTCCTGGACATCATGAGTGGATGCCAGCACTATCTCGTTGGAATTAGCCTAGTGATGGAAGCAGGCACAGACGAGAGGGATGAACAAAAGAACACAGAGCTGAAGTGAGCGACAGTAACTCAGACAAGCAGCGGCCATGCTACAGTATTGATACCACACACATAACTCTCACCTTATTGATAGCAAATGCCATGATGATATCAGATTCCTTGTGAATGATTCTAGCCTTGCCTCCAGGGTAGCCCAGATCTGCCTCTACCTGGAAAGACCAAGAAAGCAGATAAAAATCAGGGATGGAGACATAAAGCAGCTTGGAGGCAATGAGGGAATTTGAAAAGGTTAATGTTAAAACCCAGAAATTCTGCTTCGGGTCAAGTTGATTTTGTAAGGGCGATTTTGTCTGAAAGGATGAACCACTAAAAAAAAGACTAAGTAGAGAAAGTGTGGAAAAATATGATTGTTGCTTTGTGTTCCCCGTGACAATAACCTGCGTGATTAGCCCTCGTTACTCAGCCCCGACAGTGAGCATGCACGTCAGTGTGTCTGCGTTCCCACTTATTGCTTTTGGGTCTGGCAAAAATCAGTCCAGCTAGACAGGAGGAGGGAAAGAGAAACATGGGTAGACTCGAGTGGGATTGGAGGTGAGGCTAGGTGAGTATTTGTCACAGTTGTGTCACAGTGAGAGAGAGAGAGAGAGATTAGAGGGGTTAGAACTCGCAGCCTTGATTTGAGATTTTATTCCAGATTGATGAGGCAGGCACAAAGCAAGAGTAGTCACTATCAGGCCAAGCTGGGAAGGAGACAATGGGAACTTTTCCAATACTGATAACCACGTCAAACCTAAAACCTGTGCAAAATATGCAGTAGTTCCCCCAAGCTTGGCTTTGCAGCGACACTCCCAGACAGACGGCTACACAGACAGAGTGAAGGCCTGGGCTGGTAAATGATACTACCTTATCTGGACTGCTAGCTCCTGCTATGCAGTTTGGGGTTACATGGTCCATATGGTTGTCTAAAAACTATACAACACACAAAGGGAATATGGATACAGAACACACCATCACGGCACAACACAAACATGCAAAAACACAAAAGTAAAACATGGAATCAAAACAAAATGGCTGACGGGATCTTTGATGTGTACTTAGTGATCGAATGTAGGTAATTTATTCCACCTCATCAGCGTGGAGGTGCAGTTTCATAGGAGGGATGAGTAGAGATAAGAACTGTGTGTTTCCAGTCAGCCAATTTAAAATGAAAGTTGTCATAACAGTACACATAGTGCATCTGGGCCTTCAATCCCTAGGGTTCATGTCTATTTTTTGAGTGGCAACTACAGCAGCAGTTGGTAATAGGCATGATTACATAAAAATGCCTGGATCCAGACATCGCAGTGGGAAGTGAGCTGCCCTGCATGTGATTAAAAAATTCTCTACGGCGCCAAAGCAATAATAATGATAATAGTATGAGCAACATAGATAAATGCTGAATGAGCACTTTTCTGGGCATCACCCGGAACTGATGGTCTTGAATATTAAGAGTTAGGCCTCAGTTTCAAATGACACACAGCCATGTTAATTTCATGACAAACTGACATCAGTAAGTCAAACGATCAAAACATTAAAGCACATGCAGTTAAAGACCTCAAGTCATTGTCACAAAGTTAAAATGGCTCACGATGCAAAAACTACATGCAAAGTTTGTAAAAGAGATTTTCCATTAATTCTGGTAACCTTGATTTTCTGTGCAATAAGGAATGGAATGGAATAAAATTACTCCTTCACAACAAAACGATCTTAATGGCTAAATGAACTTGCTGGACATTCTGAGTCCATTTTAGCATCTCAAAGACAGTCAGCGTGCGAGCAGAATCAGGAACTCCGCTACAAGTGTGAGGCAAGATTGTTTGCTTTGCTGCGTCATTTGTTTGTCTTTGAGCTTGGTTGTGGTTACGTTCAAATCTTGGGCTTCTTCCAAAGTTTTCAGCTGAATTGCTGCTTCGGTAACAGCTGAATAACGACTCTTTTCTTATTTCTCCCTTTGTCAGTAACGTGCACACTCTCCTGTCAAGCTCTTAGGCCACATTTTGAGACCATGGAAAGGTTTTCTCCAACTGTTTTTGGGCATATTCTCTTCAAATATGACATTCTGTGACACTGTATTTCCTTGCAACAAGACTGTTTGAGGACTCTGCCTTTTTAATAACCATAAGCTCAAATCTGGCATCATGACTCATTACACTTTTGAGCCTCTCTTTTCAAGACAACCAGCACACCTCTCCATCTGTCACACGCACCAGGGGAGTTTTCAAGTGACATTAGCTCATCTCATAATAAAACTAAATCAATTTTACAGGCACCGTCCGCTGTTTTGAATGTGTACTGACATTTGATAGTTTACTACTTGAAAATAGGATGACCTAAATTAGACCGTCTTATATTTGGACCGATGCAGTAAGTGTGTGGTGGAAATAAACAAAAAAACAAAAATGCAAAAAAACTAAAACAGAATGTTTCAGGCATACGGGCTACTGACCTCACACTGCTTCCGTTTCTTTGTGAAAATGTATCGGATTAAAGTCTCCTGAAGAACTTCCTGTTTGACCAGGAAATGCCAGAGACGTCGGGCTGGGAAAGACTGGTGGTTCCTTGTCCTGAGAGGTAAAAATAAGGACAGAAAACATTTGGTAAGACAGGCGTGCACCTGCTATGGCAGAGAATTCTGCGGTTATACATGTTTTTTTCCCCAATACTATTGGATAATGATATGATCTGACACTTCACACATCAATGCTTAGTACAACAGTTGTTCAGTATTTGGATAGTACTATTTGGGATTTTACCATTTTCCCTTCTTGTGTATTATGCAATGGTAACCATGTGGACTAAGCACTATTTTATACTTGCATACAACACGTAACAAACAGTATGATGATACCTGTATATATACATATACACTGAATCATTTTGTTGAGTTTTAACAAGTTACACCTGGGGTAAAATGTAAATATACTATCTCAGTTTGAACATATTCAACAACTTGCTTTCGGAAAAGATCTTAATGATACTTCTATCATGAACAAAATTTACTTCACTTAATAGCAAACCCATTTATTTTTTTTATCACTGAGTTCATAATGAATTTTTGTTTCTTAATCCAAAACAACTGTCAAGGTGTACGTAAGAAAATACAACAAAATCGAGATGTTCTGGGATAGTGCTTTTATCACTTAGTATGTGTGCGTCTGTCAATCTCCTTGTATATATTTCTCAATAATTACTTGAAGGGTGTGTTGTCTGGCTCCAGCATGGCCTTGTGTCGGAGTATGGCGGGGCCACCTCCTGCACTGAGGTCAGTAGGGTAGGTGTTGATGTAGTTCGGGGGTGGACCGTCGAACTTGTTGATTCGCTCGAGCAGGAGCTGTTCCCAATTTTCCAATGTCTTTAACACAGCGTTGCTGAGTGGAGAGGTGACGGGCAGCTCTGTGATACAAACGCAGACATTAACATATACACACACAGTGCCACTATGCAGCATCATATTCGCTGGAATTGTGTGAGAGTGTGTGTGATATTATAGTATTTATCTTTACTTTCAGGGTTCAGAAATCAAATATGTTAGTGTGTCATCATAAACAATAAAGAATCAACATGGTGTGTGTGTGTGTGTGTGTGTACCTGTGAAGTCAAGGCCAGTGAGAGGAAGGAAGTTTTTCACATTGTGTTGAGCCAGTTTAACCATGACCAGGCGGATCAGAGCCCAGCTATGTACCACAAAGACGGGCAGAGAGACATACCGCTAGATTACAATCTGGTGCTGCAGCACAGGCTCCAAAGTAGACAGCAGCAGAGGCCAAGGCCTACCTGTACGAGTTGGGGTCAGAGTGCTCTGTTATCTGCGTATCGGAGAGGAAGGCGTCATCGTCGTCCTCATCATCCTCCCCACCGCTCTCATCTGAGTCATACAAAGCGCTGCTGTCCGACAGTGGCAGGAAAGGCTGAGGTGTTGAGATGAAGGTAGCGAAACAGCAAAATGAAGAGGAAGAGAAAGAGAAAGAGAGAGAGATTGAAGAGTGACATTTTTAATTACCCAGTAGCTATGACATCTGACTGTGAGTGGAATTCGGTGCCTTACTTTAGCCACAAAGTAGTCCCACATGCTCAGCTCGGGGGGTATGAATTTCTCCCTGTAGGCGGGTCTCTCAGTGGGCACAGGGGGCGGCGTGGCTGGGGTCTCCTTCACAGGGCGTCCAGGAACCAGCATCCTCATGTTGAACCTGCGCCTGTATCGGTCCGCATCCTCCGCTGGAGGCTGAGGGGGAGTCGCTGCAGGACGGAGGAGAACGCAGAGATCTTTCAAACACAGTGAACTTCGATAAGGTCAATTTGCCGGAGCCACTTAGCTTAGACTGCAGTGTGTTGCAGTTTTTTATGACTGATGAGGATGAGCTGAGGCTTCATCATAAGGCCAAACGAAAGTCAAGAAATAGATTAGGAGGAAGTGAAGTGTATCAAAACCCCACGCAGAGCACACTGTACATCTATTACAGAGCTAATTATAAACCATGTATATTAACCTTTGTGTGCTTTCACTCTGATGATTCACAGCACACAGGGAAATCTATTAACTCGAAGAAAAGAGAAAAATGTAGAAAATAGAGGCACAGACCAAGACACACTGAGTTGCGCACAAACCTGCACCATTATCCTGGGCGACTATCTCTGGCACCACACCAGACAAAACAAAACAGGACAAAGACCAAAGTAGACAGTACTGTTAGACACACAGATACGACACAGAGAGTTTTATGATTCAAGTCAGTAAGTGACATAGTGCGTGAGACACATACACAAAATAGAAACATGTCAAACAATGAGTTTGTTAAGCAGTTATGTTCTAAGCATTTTCTTGTATCCACAGCACTCAACAGAGCAAAATACAAGATGAGATTGATTATGGCAACATGTTTAAGCTCGTTTAAGAATTAGTGTTCATTAGAATGACAAGAGCAATGTGTAAGGTTTTGTGGGAGTGGATGTATGTCTGCTGCTGCGCTCAGAAGGGCAAAGCTTTAACTTTTGCAGAAATTATTCCTATCAACAGGCTGGCATTTAAGCTTTGCTCCATTCTAACGTGACTCTTCGAAAGGCTCTTGCTTTGGAGGATGTGTTGAGAGCTATCTCAGGCTCCACAGTGATATGAAGCCTAATGCCAGTCTGTGTTCACCTCCCCCATAAGCACAGAGTGAGGACAGATTACTGCTCGAGTGAATATGGATGAGCAGCATCAACATCAATCAAGTTCAATCAAAAGGCTGCTTTAGCACAGCTCCACAGCAAAGACTTCGTATGAAATTTAACTAGACAGCCATTGACTCAATCACATGACAAGAGCTGCACTGTACAACCAGTCTATGACGTGATATTTACCTCTACTACACATGACGTTTGCTATAAACTGAACAAAACAGATCTACACAGTTCCAACTCCAGGATTTTGTTATTCTACGAAGCCTCTCATGGTGTACCTGGTTTAGTCTCAGATTCAGCTTTAGTCTGAGAGGACTGCTCAGCCTTGGCCTCTGAACACTCGTTGCTAGTCTCAGCTGTTGCTTCGGTGGCACAACAGGAATGACACAATGAGATGAATACGAAGGACATTACAACATGATCATGCAATACACACTTACACACACACACACACAGACACACACACACACACACAAGTGACTATCTTCATGGCACTGGTGGGCTTTGTTGTTCAGAATGGGCATTCGGTAGTAGCTGCACAAGAGAGAGGGGTAAGTCAAGCATCTGCGACATTGCAAACCTGTACAATTACCATGCACTGCAATCCTGCAAACCAGCACTTCAATCCTGCAAACCAGCACTTCAATCCTGCAAACTAGCACTGCAATCCACCAGCCCAGTTACTCACAGCTGGCCTTAGTTGCTGGTGCCCCAGTGCCCAACCCGCCTCCCCTTGGACTGGGGGGAGGGGGTCGTTTGGGGCGCTGGGTTTCAGTGGGGATGGGGACGGGGTTTAGGGTGGGGCTGCTCTGCTCAGGTCTTCCTGTCTCTTGAGATTCCTCTGGCCTGGCTGCTTCATTATCAGCTGGCACTGGGACACAGGGCAGAGGGCACACTCACACAAGACACTAGAATGCAGCAGCAGCTTAGCTTGCATCAACAGGACAGGACTAGATGGATGTCAATGTGTTGTTCCTAATTCTCTTAATCATCAGGGACTGACATTGCTTTAGATGACTACAAAGGACGTCTAATTTCACAAAATGTGTTTCCTCATTTCCTCACATCTCTTCCTTTGGTCTTAAGTGGCGGTAACGAAGAGGTGAGGGAAAGACATTTGTGAGGGAAATGTGGAGAGAGTTGATGGGATTAGGAAATACCCTATGTAACCATGTACGACCCAGTAATGGAAGCGCTGCCTCAGATGCATCAAAACAGAAAAAGTACAGGTGTAGAAGGCCAAAACATGGAAAAAGAGACAACAATAAAAGGAGAGTATAGGATGGGCAGGGACAGACCAAGGACATTCAAGACAACAATGTCATAGGCAAAACAATATCTGGAATTAACCACAAAAGGTGAATTCTACCTGGTGGGACCTCGGGCCTCTTTGGCTTAATGATGACTTTGGCCCCTCCTCCAAAAACAGCGGCCCACATACGGTTGTTCAGAGGGTGTGCTGCCAGGCGGAAGAGTTCGTTGCTGCTGTGTGTGCCCAGGCCGTGGATGAGCAACGCCAGGTAAACAGCTATGACCGCCTCGCACAGCAACACGTTCAGCTTCGGCTGGTCCTCCTCTCTTGCTGATGTCAACAGAGAGATAAGGGAAGACACACCTGGAAAGAAGACAGACATGCACAATAAAGGATTTGTGCGAGTGATTCACGTGTAATTTACAAAACAAAAACAACAACCCCATTTTGTACGATACAAATTCAATTTATAAAGCATTTGCAAGATGGCATGATCAGTCTTTGTTGTTCCGTTTCCTTCCCAGAGGCAATGAAGCTCTTATTATAGAACGCCATCTGTCTCTCTGCAAAAATGCAAACTGCCTGCTTTACTCTGCTCTTCCTTTCTGTCCAATTTTCACATTCTCCTCTAAGCATGCCTTTGATGGTCAGACATACAGTGTCTCAAACGTTTTGCTTCCTAGACATTTGGATTACTGCACAGAGGCTTGAATTTCAGAGATTCCTGTCAGGTGACGATTTAGCTGAGTAGCTCCTATGTGGCAGTGGTGAAGCTAACGGGAGCTCTGTTACCTGGCCACTGTGCAGGAGCAGAGTTGGGAGTTATGTGTTCTTCAATGCTTTCTGTGCGGAGTCGCTTCCTCTCACTGAGCAGCAGGCCCTGGTACACCATCCCCGTAAACTGATTGGCCTCTGTCTGGCTGCTGCAAAGCCAACACAAGACGGGTTAACAGCGAGTCACAGTCATACAATGCATCATTTTATTTAATATATACTCAATGGGCCAGTTTAGAAGATACACTTCTTCAATGTCATCAACAACCTGCTCCCCCAAACAGCATCTGATTTGGCTACAACTCAATAATAGTAATCGACTCACCATTGGATGGGGAAGGGAAACTACCTAGGCAATTTTGTGTCAGACAATCAGCGTCAGAAGTGGCAATTCAAGCATCTCAGAAATAGCTTTACTGAGAATAAAATGAAAAAGGGAACTCAGCAGCGGCACTTCTGTGGATGAAAACCACCTTGTCAATAAGTGAGATAAGAGAGAAATGGCTAGACTTGTTAAAGCTAATGGGAAACGCACATGTTCACAAGTAATATCTCAGAGCAACAGAAGTGTGCTTAAGTTGAATCTCACAATTCATCTATCGTTATTGAGGACATTGCCAGTTTCTACTCCCATCAGCAAAGCACAAGACAATGAGGCTACAGTGAGACCCCAGATGACCAAATATCGATCGTTTAGGAGTGGAACAAAATTGCCTGAACAAAAACAAAAACAAAAAAAATGTATCTGTTGAGAAATTATGGGGGTAGAGTGAGAGCTTACCTGTAACTGTGGCTGTCACACAGTGCTTGGTAGACACAGGCAGACAGAGATGCTCCCAGTGTATGCAGGGCATTTACCTGGGGGTGAAGGAAACACTTAACGTTTCAATTATTCATGAGTCTCCATTAAAAGTAACCATTTCAGATGACTGAGAGACAGTAGTTCAGTACTATACACAGTCTAGTTAGACATTTAAAAGATTTCTGACCCTGTCATCCATGATGCTGGGGTGCGGCGGTGCTTCCATGTGGGTGATTGTGTGGAGGATGTCGTGGATATGGTTGCTGAGGTGGAGAACTGGGTTGGCTATGACTGTCTTTGTGGGAGCAATACTAGCCGACAGCAAGGGCAGAGTCGTGGGCAGAGGCAGGGGAGACTGGAGCTGCTTCACTGTTGTCTCCTTCAGAGTGAAATGAGGGAGGAAGATGTGGATTTACTTTAGCTAAAGATGGAGGTGTTTATTTTGCACTGATCTAGCAAAAGATTGCAGAGAACATATATCTATGAGTGTGTGCACCTGCTGGCTCTCCTGCAGAAGGAATAGGAGCTCCATGCGTACAGAGGTGACCCCTCCTCCTTTTGCTCCATGAAGGCTGCAGTAGGAGAGAAACACCCTCAGAAGGGCCTGGTTCTTCCTTAGCCACGCCTTGCGCCTCTCAGAGTGCTGCTGTTTGGCCTGCAGACGCCGCCGCTCCATCTGGTGACGCTCATAGGCCCCAGCCTCAGTGCGCTCCAGGACTTCATCTGATATGTCCAGTGATTCTCCACGCTCTCTCCAGCGTTCCATCTCTGAATCTTCATCCTTGCCCTCCACCTGTTTATTAAAAATATCTATGGTGAATAACCACCGTCAACCAAGAAGAAATACATTCTGTAGTATAATATATAAAGTTGCACAGACAATCAAACATTGTGAGAATGTACCTTGTAGTTGCAGATATTATGCATGGCTGCTATCTCCTTCTCCAGCCAGTTATAGAGCTGAAAGCGGAGCTTCCCTCCATCCACCTCATAGCCTGTGGCCAATGTGCGTAGCTCTGTCATCAGAATTTTCAGACAGGCACGGAACTTCAGCTGCTCTGCTATTACATCCACCTCTGACTCACCCTGAAAAATATTGAATATATAGAGCTGAAGGAAAAACACACCCTTTAAAAGATTTTACAGTGTTCTTTCGATTTGAAAAATAAGGTCAATATCTTAGAGATAAACGCCTCCCCTTGATTTAAATAGATGATGTCATCAGATGGCACTGACAGATAACCAGTGATTTCGGTCCATAGACATTGAAGTACTAACTGAAATTTGTTTCACTTTGTTGGATCATAACTGCAGTCTGTAACTTTGCTGTTTACCTTAAGAAGAGACTGGCTCAAATTCAGAAATTACAACTGAATTGTACAGTAAATAATGAATGTGAATTTTATTATAGGGTAGTTTAAAAAAGACTACAATCTTTCACATATTTCATTCTTTGTTCATTTAAAATAGTTGTAACCATTCCAGCTATACCATAAATCTTACTTGAGAGTCCTCTCTGTGTAGCCCTAGGCGATTCCCTGAGCCTCCCTCTGCCTTGGTCTCATTCTCTGGTTTCTTCATAGTTAGACCATCATCATCCTCATCTTCATCATCCTCCCTGTCATCTCCCCAGTCCAGCTGCAGCCCTTCATCCTCCACCTTGACCAAAGGCTGGCTCCAATCCAGCCCAGCTGCACTATCGTTTCCTCCCGAGGCCTGTACCGGGACTGTTGGGGCACCCCAGTCTACGCCTCCCTGGGTGCCATTTTCAAGGGGCTGGTTTGAGTTTATGTTGGCCTTGGATGAAGCTTTGCTTAGGGGTGAGGAGCCAGATTTCCTGGTAACCTTGGGAATCTTGGAGAGCACTTCCAGGGCCAAAACTGGACAGCCAACCTGTATAGATATGGATACAGTTATTGTACAATCACATGTAAATACCTTCAATTCATATACTCCTGATTGTATAATCATTAACTTTGTTTCAAAATAACTAAAGGCCTAATTGAAGAGTTATATAAAAAGTTGGGTCTGTACTAAAAGAAGTGAACTGGATTTAGTGGCTGTATTACTTATTCCCATTGCCACAAATAAAACAGCCCACCTTGAAGTGTGCATTGGCAGTGGTGAAGAACAGTTTGCGTTCTATGAGGTTGATTTCATCAGCACTGCTCTTTTCAGCAGTGAGGCCCACAGCTGTTGCTGTACCCTCTGGGGATGCAAAATGGCGACGGATGATCAGAGGGTGAGTCCTCAGGTAGTTATAGAAGCTGAACACCACAGGGTTACATGACTTCACCATCACATCTAAGACAGAATGAAAGAAAAGAAAAAGAGGGAGTCAAAAATGAATTGGAACAGTTTTTTGTTTTTTTACTTGAAGCATTGTATGCACTCCAAGTAATGTGCTGAGCTTTCAGTGGGCAGTGTGCTGTAATATTGGCTGAAAGGACTAACAACTGACCAGGATTTTCATCATCCTCTTTGGGGATGCGCTCCAACAGTGTGTCCAGGGCTCGGGTGTAATCCTTCATGATCCAGAAGGCAATGCTTCTGAGGAACGGGTCAGGATGTAGTTTGGAACAGTGGTAACCACTCCCATCTCTATTACAGCCCAGAACCTTCTCATAGAGGAGGCCTTGGCAGGTGGATGAGTTCTCAAAGTCAGCCTCATAGAGCCTTGCCACTATCATGGCTAATTGGAGATCCTCCATCTTCTCCATCAATACCTATACATCATGGCACAGCAGAGGAGAGGAGATACTGAGTTAAGATTATAGTTCCCCCAAGGTTTTCTCCTTGATTTCCACTGCAACTATGACATGGAATAAAGCTCACTCCTCTATTACCACTTGTTGCCTATCTGTGTGTTTTGACTGCAGTATGCCAAACACAGGCCAAGGAAAACTATGAAGCTTTTTATGTATCTAATCAATGTCATTTAGACTTGTACAGTGTCATTTAAAGGCTTAGAGCTGGGGAGAATCCAGTTCTATCAGCAACACAGATCTGCACAGTAAGTGATTTTGCAACAAAATGTTCTTAAGACACAGACACACACCTATACACTTAATAAGATAAGATTAGATCAGATATAGTGCAATTCCATAAAGTGTGTAAGTATGTGTGTCGTGTTTTCACCTCTATGGCATCCTTAAGTGATCCAGCCAGTAGGAAGAAGGCAGCGGACTGTTCAAAACGCTGCTTGCCCAGCAGGGAGAAAGCATTTTTCAGAGCAGCCTTTCTCCAGCGGTCTTCACTGAAATTATTCTTAAAAAACTTAGTCATCTTCTCATCATGTTGAGACCTGAGAGAAGAAAACAAAACACATCCCAATATCTTATAAAGATTCTATGATGAAGTTTGATATGAACATATAAATGTGTGTGTTTAGAAACAGTCTCCCACCTGAAGAGCCCCCACAGGACGGCCTTCTTCTTCATGGCCAAGTAGAACAAAGCAGCATCTAACGGGTCGTTGTGCCTTTGGAACGCAGCTTTACCTAACTGATCACATCAAAATAATGCTGTTATTAAACTAGTAGTTCCAGTTTGTGCTTCTACTAATCAATCATTTCAATTGAGTGCTACTGCGTGCACAACAGGCAGAGACCCCGTTTCTAACTTTGACTACATCATTTTTGCAGTGAATGTTGTGTTTATTAGTCTGAATTTGTTCTGATACCTTCTCCACCATTTTCCGTAGTGTGTTTATGTTGCGTATCCACCAACCCACTCCAACAGCCCTGAGCTCAGACCACTGGGGGTCACCTCTCTGCATGGCCGGGATCATGTTCAGCAGCTCCTCTTCCGCCTCCGAGTGGAAGGCCCAAGCAAAGTGGCACGTTGACAGGCCTGCCACAGAAAGAGATGGTGAGTGAGAGAGTAGGAGCGAGATATCTAGAGTTCTTTTGATAGTGGGTGGTGTGTTTTACCCTGGTGGAGCAGCTGCATGCGATACAGGGGGGGCAGAGAGGTGAGCAGACAGGTATGAAGACGCATGGCCAGCAGGTACCTCAGTCCACATTCATCGAGAGCCTCGCCACCTACATACACAAAATGCCACGGTGCTCGTTCATTGTTCAGTCTTTAAGAACTCCAGTATCACACTAGTTCATAGGAGACTATATCTCTTGTCCCTGAACCTTCATACCCTCTCTGTGCTGTCGTAGCGATGGAACAACCTGCCAATGTCTTCTTTTCAAGACTAAATACATAGAATGGAACATTAGAGGAATGTTATGTTACCAAGATTTGATGGCTGGAGATATTAACTATATCTAGTAAAACACAACATGGCTTTTAACTAGCATAATCCATCATCAAGTGTTAACATCTGATTGACTGGCAGACACTGAGAGGGCCCACCTGCCAAAAAGAGACTGTATATGACGTTGACTTGATATAAGCACATTCTACAGGTTTTTATCTTGCATCTTATCTAAATATCTTAATAGACACTACCCTAAAATAGTGGGGGGAAATTTTCTGTGCACATTGGAAATAAGAAGAGGTGGTTTATTTCATTGTTGTCAAGCAGTGGAAACACACTAAAGATGATATGGATAATAACATTTTTTGGATTTCTGTGTTGTGGTTTGAAGTGCTGTTATTTCTGTCTAACGATCCACTTGTCTGCTGGAATATCTGTGATCACGGTCAAACATTTACATATAAATATACAAATGCATAACTCACCTGTGTACTGTTGGTCAATGGAGCGGGTGACCTCAGCGCTGGTAGTTGCGACGGTATCAGCCAGAGCGACCAAGAACATCTGCTCTAATCTGGTCAGCCCGGGGAGGCTGGAGTGCATGAGGTGACTGGATAATACCTGAGCAAATAGAGGCAGACAGGGAGTGAAGGAGATAAAACAGGAGATGAGGAGATAAAGCATCCCTGATTCAGCAGTCTCAAGACACAGCCACACCACCTAATAACCACCAGGTGGTGACTAAATTAATGAACAAATGGATAAATAAATGAAGAATTTCCCTATATTTTAAATGGGATCTTCTTCTAATATATCCAGCAATACCTGTGCATGCTCTGGTCCAAAGTAGGTCGGACCGTACTGAGAGAGATTAATGACTCGAGACTTCTTCTCTGTTTTCTCAGTGGCAAAATTCACAAAGTCATCTGTGTTCACTGCCGGCACCTGTTAATGAAGGATAGGATAAGTGTTAAAATATGAGAGAATTATACATTTAACAACACAACTGGAATTCTTAAATCTACCTACCTGGAAGAGCTCAGCATACTGGTCCTCTGTGCATTTCTGGGCTCCCTCGCCCTCAGCTCCCTTCGCAGCCTCTTCCCCTCCTTTGTATGAGGTGTCCAGATCAGCAGATAGAAGGGCATAGAGTGGCAAGGGAGGGATAGAATTTATTTCTGTGTAGTCCCTGCCTCCGTCACGGCCAGCCAAGATGGTGTCTTTGGCTGTGCTGCCAGTCACACTGATGGTCCTAGACAGATGTCTCCTGGCTCCACCCTCGCCTGCCTCCACATCTCTCACGACAGCGACTTCCCCAGCAATGCACTTCACCAGGTGAGCAAGGATGGCCTGATGGAGAGGGCCAATGGGACATAAAATGGAGAGAACAATGTGTATAGGATTAGGAACATGAGTCCTCAATGACCCAATTTAATTTGTTGCATAGAGGGACACCCAATTATAGTCAGCAGTCAGATTACTGTTTATCTGTAAGAGGCTGATCACATGGATCGTCCCATCACCACTCCGTTTAGCTAGGTTTGTCCTAGAACATCCAAACCTGTTCTGTGACATGTCCTCAAATGTTAGCTGTAGTGAGTAGTTGGTGTTAGTGGCAATATGCCTAGTCTCTCAACAAAAGCCTCATACAGAGTAAGTGCTATTCATTTGTGCCATGTTTTTGAGCCACTGCATAGAGCAGAAACAGACCCACCTTAGCACGGCGAACCTTGCCTAGGTCCATGAGTTCTAGCAGCTGGGTGGGATGGTATTGGGGCAGAGTAGGGGACAGGGAGTGAGCCGCCTCAAACAGTCCCCCTTCCTGCAGTCCTCCTGGGGCACAAAGAACCTCATCCACCCCAACAGTCCCTTCAAACACACTCTTGGACCTGGCTCTCCCTTCAAAGACAGAGGAGGAACCTGCAGTCTGACCTGCAGCAATATCAGCAGATGACAAGCTGACCTCCTCTCCTTCCCCGGGCTTTCTGTCCTGACGCCACTGTGCATAAACATGCATCTCACAGTCCATGCCCACCACCAGAATGCCATCTCTCACCCAGGACAGGGACACTGGAAGAGAGGGTGTGCCATCCACTGAGGACAGTAGGTCCACAGACCGGAGCAGAATCCATCGAGAACGGATGCCCTGTTTGATACTGCCCCCTAGAGGAAGGGTGATGACAGCCACCCCCTCTTTGCTGCTGGTCTGCTCATTGACCATGCCAGAGATGCGTCCATACATGAGAATGTTGGATCCAACCCCCACAGTGAGAATATGAGATCCATCCTCCTTTGACAGCCAGTCCAGGTGGACATAGTGCTTGATGTTGGGGGAGCTATGGTCTCTGCTCATGTACAGGTCAGATCTGGTATGAAAAAAAAAAGCTTTTAATTTTAAAAGACACAAATACTGATAAAGACAGAGTGGGTGACAGAAAATGAGACAAACACACACACACACATTTTAACGCTCTTCTTACCTGCTGTAAACAAATAGGTTGGAGTCAACACTGACTCGTGGATCCAGGGTTGATGAGGGTCTGGTGAAGTCGTCTAAGTGGAGGGTTTGCTCTAACACCCACTCTGAGCCTCCAGTAGACTCGCACTCATAGATGGAGACGTGCATTGAGAAATCCTCTCTAGAACCTTGGGCCTGAAGACAAAAGCAGGACCGTTTAGCACTGTCAGTCCTTGAAATATGTAAAATCAAAATGTTCACAAAATTTAAAGCAATGTGTCACTGGACCAAGAGATGTAAACTGAATTAAATAATTCCCAAGAGAAGAAAAGCTCTATTACAAAAACAAGTTAGAGCTTCTCACCTGTCCTTGCCGTGGCTGTTTGAAGGCCACAGCCAGCCTGCCAATGTAGGAGCAGGACACTGCTACAGGCCGTCCCGACATACACACAGCACTGTTGTTGTCCTCCTCTTCGTTCAGCAGGGCCCATGGCTGCCAGTGGTACACCCGGTTGTCCTGGTCATCCTCATAGTTTCCCTCCATACCCTCCACAGCACAGTGCCAGAACCGCACGCAAGTGTCAGAACAAGTAGTAACAATCAAGTACGGAGCCAAGCAAACTGGGTAGATGGAGGAAGAACTCAGATGACCTATAGCAACAAGACGGAGGAGAAGACAGTGAAAACTTGTTGGTGTGATTGGTGTTAAGTTAATAATTACGATCCCAACTAGCTTGTACAAAGGTCGCCACTACTCTTCCAGTGGTCCATGGAAGAGACGTGAGAGATGGCACACAAATAGTTATGAATTGCATGGGACAGAGGCTGCTAATCATCAGAGACTTTTGATTAAGATAATTGCAACAAGATATCAAGAACATCACTAACATCTGCAAGGATATCTTACAATGTTTAGTGCCTGGGAGAAGCAGGTGTAAACTTTGCAGTGCTTACTGAGGACAGTTTTGTCACGCATTGAAAAAGTGATGGAGGAAGGCAGAGAGAAATCAGATAACTTGTGACCTGTTTTATACTCATAGATGACAGTGAGGTTATGACAGCAAATATACTGCATCAAATTTAGAGAAGTATAGTTTTAACACAACCAACCCTCTCCCCCTTTAGTTAGTTTCCAGGCATTTCACAGTTCACGATCCTGTGTTACATGGAAGCAGCCAATCATAAATTTTTCACATTTTGATTTGATCTACTCACAGTGATGATCTTATCAGAATCTGTGTTTAAATAGTCAGAATGATCTAAAATATCCCAGTTTGATCTTTCATAATACGAGGAAGTCTTACGTTACTGACCATATACAGTATATTGTTGATCTGCCCAGAGCGGTGTTTAACTTATATTTCCTGAGTCAATGGGAAAGCTTGTAAAGAGACATTTGTGTGCTCTGTTGCCTTACACAAAAGCATAGTTGAGGCGCACAGCAGCTGATCCTTTTTAGCAGTGCTGCAGTATGGCTGTGCTCATTTACATCATCAGTGTTAGTAAATGCAGCACAAAAGTGATGAAATGATGCGACACAAAATTTTAAATACACCCTAAGGGAAAATTGTGTCACGCAACCAGGTTCCTTCATTCATTAATGCCTGTTACTGGCCTTTTTTAATGTTTGCCCTGACAGAGGCATTACTATGGTATTTCATCATTTACATGTCGGGGAAGCTATTCATAAAACACACCATCATGGAAAAAGGAAGGCCTGTTTCAGTTTGACGGCATATTTCCCTGCTATGAAATCTGGGAGATGTTTTAAACAGTATTTGGTTCACACCTGTTGGCAATCAATAAAAATGACATCTATGCCATTCAGTTGATTAGTCAATTTATTTAAATGAAAAATGTAGATCTGATCTCTCACCCGTTCTAGTGGGGCTTCGGCATTCATAAAACCTCCACGTGTCGCACACATACCACACACTGCACACCCCACAGCCCATGTGGCAGGAGTCACAGAGACACACAGAGATTCCCTCTCTTAAAACGCTGAGCTCGAAAGCGAGAATTAAGGCTTGCTCTGTTGATTTGACATGTTCATTTTGCTTCTATACCAGAGAAAGCAGCATAATGCATAGCCCTAACATATGCAGCAGATCATTAATATGCTGGTTTTCATTGGATTTCACCTTGTACGCCTCATACAACATCGTGTTGGTAATGTTACGACGATGCACAAATTAACTTAAGGGAAGTTTTATGAATGAGCAGAAATGTAGCACACCGCTGTCTGGTTAGAGCGATTTCTTTGTCTCCCTATGTGTCAATCCCTACCTGCAGATGGGGTGGCCCTTGTAACCTCCACTCCATGGGGTAGATCGAGCCGCTTGCTGTACACCAGCTTGGAGCTGAGGATGAGCTTGCTGGCTGATTGTAAGTTGGCTGTGGAGGCTGACCGTGGCAAGGGGCTGATGGGAGAGGTCTCAGGAGAGGAGTCAGTGTTCATCGCCTGATTGGGAACCATGAGCTGACTCTTGAAGCTATAATCTGGGGTTGGCTCATCTGGAAACAGAGACAGAGCAATATATAGATGGACGACATCTCAGCACAGGCAGTTAGATGTTATAATTCACGCATTCAAGATCAACACTGAAAATGTTAGTGCTTCTATTAACAGTATCCAGAAAACCCCAACTTATACAAATAACCTGTCACATTTGTGTACCATACACTTACCGACACAGGCCTGGACTGACTTGAGGTGTAAGTGCCACATCTGCAGGACAGAATTCCTGTTGAGATCCTTCTCTATCACCACTAGGAAGAACTTCTCAGAGAATGGCGCAGGGTGGTAATCTGGATATTGAAAGTGCTGTTATCATTATCTGCTAATTACATTACAGACAGTATGTGTATCCATCCAAAGAAGCCACTCATCGATTTTCAGCAGCGTAACACACAACTAGAGTGTTCTACCTTCAGCGGATGGAAAGGCAGAGGTGTATGCATCTGATTCCTTCTGTGGCTTATAACCTAGAATGAAGTCCTCTTGGAAGACGTGCAGTAGCTGAGTGTTGGAACCACACTGGGAAAAAAAAAATCATCAGCCATGTTAGTTTTCTATTCACCTGAATATTTCAGGATTTCATGCAGTGTCTGTCCACCGCACAGCAGATACTGACCTGGTTTGTAATGACATCCAACTCTATGATGCATCCAGGTCTGGCAGTGGACTGCTGGCTCACAATATTGAACACTTCACCCACCAGTTTCTGACAAGAGATACACGTATATTAAAAAATAGAAGTCCGTATTACAGTGGAGACCAATAGTGAGGTGAGAAAGCAAAAATATGCGTTATGTAGTGCTAAACCACAAATTACTAGGCTCCTCGTGCTGAGGTTATTTGTTTCCACTTACAGATGTCTCAGGATCCGACAGCTCATCTAGCAGTTTTCTGGCATCCACCACAGCTTGATAGAGACGCAGGTTTTTGCCATCTGATGCCACAAAGCAGGCACTGGCACTATTACAGTATGTTCCTGAGGGACAGAACATAAAGTTCATAAGCGAGACCTGAGCTGCTAAAGAATACGTCAATTATGTGTTCACTCTAGTCTGTATGCTGGACATCTTAAAATGTTATGTATAGATTTCCACAAGATTTAATGGAAAAGAGGACATGGGGAAAGGAGGAAATAATGAGCTGTTCACACTGATTTGCTAAAGAGGGGATGACATTTGGTACAGGGCTTTCAATTCTGAACATCACTACATAAAGAAATCAAGCAAAATTAGCAAATTGTACACCAAACAACAATTCCAAAACATTAGTTTCCTGCATATTACTCTACAAAAGCTTCTCTGCATTCTATGGTGTGAAAAACCACAATGGTTATGTGTGTTTACCGAGTACAGAGCTGGGTACTAGTGTGGGTAGCCAGGCTACATTGCTGAAGGCAGAGGTCTGCAAAGAGTTGATTCGGGCCAATTCAGAGACCCCTCCAGTGCAAGATAGGGGTCCAATGTGGTCCACCCTCCACAAGATTAGCTCACTGTAGATGGCATTGGGGTCATGGAAGGTCCTTGTGGCTGCATTACGAAGCCGTTTCCTACTAGTGCAAAAATATAATTGAATCAGAACTCATCTCTCATGCAGTGACCACTATAAAAATCACTTATGAACGCAAATCTTCTGTTGCAGAACACAATACACAATATCCTCCTTGCCCATCTGTTCCTCTTCTAATCTATTCCTTATTCACTGCCTCAGTTTCTCTTTCCGCCCCCTCATCTGTGCCTCCTTGTCCTGACTTTCCTCTGCTCCATACCTGGAGAGTCCCTTTGGTAGGGGAAGGGTAGGTGGCTGCTCCCCCTCCAGGCTGCCAGGGGCTGAGGGAGGGGTGAGCAGGGCATTATGGTGAGATGAGGTCAGCAGCAGTGGCAGCACTGTGTGGCAGGCTTGGTCATTCAGATGAAAGCGGTGGCCGCAGTACCGGAACTTGTGAGATACAGTCAGAACGTTGGAGAAGGCAGAACGCTCAGCGAATGTCACTGCCCACTGGAGACAGAGGGAGCCAAAGAAAGTTTTACTGAGCGGTGTCAAATTGAAAAAGACCATACACACACAAACACACCAAATCATTAATAGTAATGATATGAAATTATGACACTTAATTCCGAAAATGACAATTAAATTGCATGCAAAATAACAAAAAAAAAAATCCAACTTTTTGAACTACCAATGACTATCTTCTCTGTTTGCGTAGATAAATGAAGGTCGTGCACAATGACAACAGAGAGAAACAAAGACAATGAAAGATGAAACAAATTACTGGAAAAAAGCTTCTCTTTTTGCTCCTAGCAATTTGTCACCTGATTAAGGGACCCATCAACGTGTTTGGAGACCATCATGACGGCAGGGCCGATGCCAGGGCGGGGGGTGGTAGAAGGGCCCAGGGCAGGCGAACACAGGCCAGCCGAGGCTGAAGCAGAATGGGAGACATCGTGGACTGTCCTCCCTTGCTCCACTGTCCCGCTACTCTCCCCGTCTGTCAAAGTGCAGGCGTACATCAGGATGTTTTTACTCAGCGAGTTGGCATCACCTGTAGGGAACGCCACTGGAATACGAGACGAGAAGGACACCTGGAGGCAGAAAGGGAGGGACAGAAAACACATTAGCAACAATAAAGGTAGCCAACATATTCTCCAGAGTCCCGCAACCCTACAGAGACCTCATTAACACTTCATATCAATATGATCTCACCTCTGTGTCTGTGTCTACTTGATCAGCTGCTTTAATATCTTCTACAGACAATACAATAAAACTGAGCCATTAGCATTCATAGCTGATGGTATATTACATACATACTACAGAAGATACACTACGTACTTCTTACACATACAACTTGCAGCATTAGGGCACTTGGCACATTATAAAATGCCAACGTGTCTGTTCTAGTAGTATGATCACAATAACACATATCTGCCTACAGTAGCATGGCAATAAGAAAGGGCTTGATCGTACAACGCCATGTGACTGTATTAGCATTCAATAAGAGGATTATTACAGTGAGGTGTTGAGAGTAATAGACACTTTCCAATGATTTAAAAAAAGAAAATTATAACTATTTTAGGAGCCATGACATGACAGCTTAATTTGCCCACATGCACAGAGGAGGGAAGCGTCTCACTTCTTGAGGAAGAAACAGGAATATTACAAGTCTTACATAAGGCTGGGGGAGTGCTGAGTCACCTTACATTTTGGTCAAAGTTTAATTTCAGCTACAGCATTGTCACAGCGTGTGTGAGCGTTCATGCATAAGTGAACGACCAAATGGGGGAAAAAAATGACTGTCAAAATGTCTGATATTTTTACTCACCTGAACCTGTCTGAAAATGCCCTGATTGAACTCATCCAAGTACTTCACATGCCAGACCAGGAAGGAGCCATCAGCAGGGTGTATAGTGAACAGCATGTCCGGGCTCTTGTTCCATTCTGTGATCAGCGTCTCCATTTTCCTCTCCAGGAGCATGGAGGGCAGAGGCATGCTGGAACTGGAGCCAGGGGAAGATGCCTTGGTGCTTCCCTGCTCCCCTGTCTCACCCTCCTCGCCATGCTCCGAGGAGGCCTTGTCAGACATCTCATCCAGTTCTAGAAATCCAGAGAACAACGTGCATTTTCACCATGATGTTGTTTTTACGGCCATGCTATGTTTAAGGCATCAGCACTGATCTGCTCGTGGGTCATACCAAAGTCAAATTTCAGAGGGGATCCCTCGGGTTCTAGGGAGTCTTCTGCAGTGTGGTCCAGCTGATGTTCAGAGAATCTACGTAGCTGCATCATGAAGAGCTCCATAGAGGAAGTGAAGCTGAGATCCTTATTGTTGAGCCAGTGAACCACGAAGCCTCCTCCGCCAGAGCCATCATCTGGGTTGAACACTGCAGACTCAGCCAGTACTGCGGGAATATCTGAGAGAGGGAAGCAGGAGTTCGGAGAGAGAGGGGGAAGAAATGAAAGAGAAAAATATGTTACTCAGGCTAGAGCTGCAGCTGAATCGAACATGGTCACTAATGGTCACTCATTTATTTTCAATGACATGAGCAATTTTCAGTGTATTGTTCTTTAAACAAATTATGGTTTGTATTTAAAAATTACTTTGTAAAGCTTGCTATTTTTATGACTCATACTGGATCCCAGCAATTAATTCATTTTGTTATATAGTGCACAGTTTGCAGCTACATAAACAAATTATGGCTTTAGTGTGATGTCAACATTAGAGAGGGTACCGCTATTTGTGACATGTACATGAGGCTGGCATAACACTGTCATATCTGTCATGTGTATAGTGTGTCCTGCTTTGAAGCGCCATGATGCGAACATAATGTCGTGGACCTATGATGGAGAAATATACAAAAACGAGCCTGTTACAATGGCGACACCCTACCTGTGCTGGGGTTAATGCTGGCTGAGATGTGGAAGTGACACAGGGCATTGGCATGGTGAGCGATGTGCCGGTGAGTGTGTGCATCCTGTGTGCCAAGCTGAGAAGGCAACAGCTCACTGTGTGCCACAAGAGCAGAGGACCGCCGCCTGCCCCGGCGCAGATGTTTCAGGTGGTGGATTGACTGGTTAAGCAAAGCACAGGAACGGAACAGAGACGGAGACAAGAATTGTGTTATTCCTTAGTGTTATAAAGTATTTCTGGTGAGGTCTGATTGACCAGCGTTAAGTGTACCTCCAGGGCATGCTGGATCTTGTCCTTATTTCCTGCCAGTCCGGGCAGGCTGGAGGTGAAGGAGTGGGTGTTCTCAGAGATCTGTCCCCCAAGCAGACTGTCCTCCGGCAGCAGGGTCTCTGACCACAACCTACACACTCCATCCTCACAGGATGTCAGCAAAACGTTGCAGACCGAACCCCTAAAAGGAAATGAAACACAACTGTCTTACATGTACATGGCTGTAACCTGTGATTACTCTTTTTAGCAATTAGTATCACCGGTATCTGGTGGTGTTCTCAGAAAATAATACTGTATGTTAAGCTTTCAGACAAGATCCAGAAGCCGATAAATGGTGGAAAATGGAATGGCTAATGTAGGGATGGACAGATAGATAAGATTTCACATTTACAGGACAGGACAGGACAGACATCCCTTATGTTGGGACAAAGGAAGATGTCTTGCTTTGGTGGACAACAGGTATCTGCAAAAAGGTGTAAAGACATTGCTTGTGGAAAACCTGCTGTTCCCTTCTGTGTGTGTGTGCTAGTATGTGTTTTCTTACTTGGGCATGTACTTGCTAGTCTTCCTCCATGACATGCCAGTGACAGAGCGAGGGTGAGCCAGGTAAACAAAGGAGAAGTGAACAGGAGGGGGTTTCTTATCAGAGGGGTCGTGTACCACCACTGCAGAACGCCAGCCCGTGGTGGGATACCACACCTTGAGTAAGCAGTCATCCTACGCAAGCACACATATACACAGCCACACATTACACAAACATATTGCCGAGTATATTTGATGTAAAAATGTATTGTTTGCATGTTATATATACCTTCCCAAAAGTTGCAAAATACTCCCCATCCGGAGACCACTTGGCAACGAGAACAGATGCAGCAGTCCTGATTGAAACAAACACAGAGATCAGCTATATTCACTTCTCCATGAGAAACCCACAACAACAAAAAACACTTGACATCATGTCAGATGCCACTGTGTATGTGTGGTTCCTTGTTTTGTGCGTGCTATTGCTGGAAATTCCAGTGCTAGCACTTCCTTGTTCTGCTGCATTCCACTGTCATCAGTTTACAATTACTAATACAACTATATTAGTCTCACAATTTCATTAAGCAGCATAAGACCACAATAGAAAAATTCTAAACACATCAGCTGTTAGACAAGGTCTGGTGTGTTGCTTCCCTTTAACTGTTCCTCATTGCTCCCATTCAACTTTACAATTTCACTGTTGCTTAACAACTATAACAGCAACCTGGTGTTTATGTCATCAGACATGAACAAATAATTTTGAACTTTTAAATGACAATTGTAGTTAAAGAAACCTTTATTCGAGTAACACTTACAGTCAGAGTAAACAGATCCAGAGTTGAGAGCAGAAGCACAGAGGGTAATGATTTATATACAGAGGCCTCAGCTCAGCCATTCAGGAAAATGTACGTGTACAATTGTGTTCTCAATTAGCCATGTGCCATATGATTCAACCATTTCACTATTACAGCACCATAACAAATCAAAATGTTTATTTCATGCAAGCCTGCATTGGTAAAGATAAGGTTGTGATTTTATAAAGAAACTTGAAGTGAGTGCTGAGGGGCAGTGATGCTTTACTTGAAAATGCATGACAGTAATTCTAGAGTATTTTTGTATTTAGTGCAGTGCTTAATAATATCAAAAACAATACAATACTAACAACAACAACAGATTGCGCGTGTCGCAACCATGAAGCAGTGTAATTTCCTGCTTGTTAGTCACGTATACAAAAACAAATTAACGACCTTTGGAAACCTACTTGCACTGCCAGACACAATTCCAGTCATTGAGGGCAGGGTGGGGCTTATCGTCAGTTGTCTGCCCATCCTCCTCCTCTATCAGGGCATCTGACAGCGGAGGAGCCCACAGCTGGAGCCGCTCAGTTGCTGCTAGGATACGGTTCCCTGAGGACACAAAAGCACTATGCTAGTCACCTCACGTCCCACGTTCACTACTACAGTACACAGTGCCACATGCACACTGCAACTCTTACATAACGCTCATAACCATTCTTAACAAGGCAACGGGAGCTGTGAGTAAGAGCTGCGTGTAAAGTGGAATTCATTTAATCAGAGAGCCAGAGAGCACGGGGCCCTACCTTGTGGGTCCCACGCCAGGTTGTAGGTGATGGCATCCAGGAAGAACTGTCCTGTCTTTTGCCACTGATAGTTAAGCTGCTGTTAGTGACAGGACAGCATGTCAGCATACACACACGCACAATCACGGCATGCAGTGTTATCACCACATAGGTGTCATTAATCCAACTGGTATAACATTTACTCTGCATGTTTTTGTAGGGTAGAGCCTGAAATACTCAGAATTCATGGCTGATACACACACACACACACGCAGATATTTGGGAGCAAACAAAAAGTCAAATAATGACAGCTCTTATTTGCTAGAAACATGTCAACAGATTCAGACAAAGATCCCTTGAAGTGTTGAAGAGATGTGACAAATATATTCACTGAGGGAGGATATGTTACGGTGTGACAATACTTTATTGTCAAGCATGACAGTAGCTGTAAATATAAGATTCATGAACACACAAATACAATAAAATGATTTTAACATCTTTTAAACGTATAGCTCTTCATATTGCATTGAATAAATACTATATAGGTCTATCTCCTGCTTTGCAGACTATAATTTCAACTTTTTAGAGGTATAGTCTGTAACATTCCATGGCTGATTTACTTGCCTTATATATGTGTATGATTTATTCTTATTGAGGGCAAAATATTGTGACAGTATGTGAGTAACCCATGATTTCAGGCTCTGCTTGGAATGTATATCTGTACCACTACATAAGTGATGACCCAATATCAGCAGATAATTTTAGTCCGCTGATATAGCAGTCAGTCTTTAATGTAGAATATCACTCTTATCCTAACAAGCAGCCAAAAAAAATCCAAAACCGAGTGTGCAAGGATTTATAAAGCATTGATTCATACAGTCTAGCAGACAGTCCAACAGGGTGGCCTTTGTGCTTACCTTGTGGCGTTTGTTTGGTTTAGTAGAAATAGGTTCAAAGATGCAGACTGTGTTTCCGTAGGATGCAGCAATCTAAAAATAAAGAGCTGCGTTCATCATCACAACATTACTCACCCCATCAATGCTTCTGCACAGTCAGTCCCATAGGAGAGGAGGGAGTTGTGGTGTAGAGCAGGAGATCAGGGTAGTGTGAACAGGAGAGCTCAGGCAGTATATGGCAAGAACATATACAGGACTTAATGTCCTCCTTCATGCTTAGTGTAACCGTCTACTGAGTGCACAAAGCAAAACTGTGCGTGGGTGCAGTCAACACTTACCCTGCCAAGCTGGTGGGAGCACTCCACACAGCCCACCTGGATGTTTCCATTCTGAGCTCCAGGGATAATCTGCACACACTCAAAGTCACTGGCAAGGATCACTACATCACAACCTGAGCCATAGGCCTGGCAGGAAAAGGCAACAGGAGGAGTCAAATCAGCAGAAACCACAGACACCAAATGACACTGAATCAGTGACAGTGGAAATTTAAAAAGAAGACTTGCAAACGGTCCCGACGGTCCGTTTGCTAGCGGACATAAACTAGCACATAAACAGCTATTTCGCTGCTCTGCTCGGTATGTTTTACACTGCCTTTATTTTATAATGAATAAACCTGATCAAGCTACAGTGACATTGAAGGTCATTGTTTGGGCTTTTACTGTATCCAGAATTTCACCTGCATCAAATATATTCAAAATAAATACTGAGAAATTCATAGATTTGATTTTATTTAAATGTAAGAACTGAGTCCTGATGGGCACAAAGTATAATGTCATATACAGTATATTACAAATAGCAAAAAGATTTAAATGAACCATCAAAGCACTGAATGATGGTGATGTAGTAAAAAACATGTACATCATTTTCCCCATAACTTCCTTCCTTCCTCAGTGAAATAAGTAAAACAACCTTTACAAATACAAAGGTGCTGTAAACTAAACTTGAAGCTTGAAGAATCACAAACTAAGAGACAATCTAAAATCAATTTACTCGCAGGAACATCCTGTGTCTTCATCTTTTTTCTGGCCGTAATTTATATTTTCCGGCAGATAGCCAGGAGTTATTCAAACTGCCTGCCTGGCATTGTGACTCAATGCCAGGCAGCTCTAACACAAATGACCAAAATCAGTGATTGTGTGAGAATTGCAAGGCAGCGTCTCATGGAGAAAGCCATTGGCTGGTTTGCTAAGATAATTCAAGAATGGAATTCTACGACATAATTATCTTGTTTAACCTTCTTGCATCCTAGCTTGGCCTTTCAACATTAGATTATCATTAAAACAATTCCAGTTTTCCAAAACGTTTGAGGTATTTCATCCTTTTACAGGCCTGGAAAACACATTTTTAAATTCCACGACTTTTCCCAGGATTTTCATGACAGTAGAAACCCTGCAGAAAGTATACTGTAGCAGTAGGAGGACAAAGAGAGGAGGAGAGTTGACACAAGTTACAAGCCTCAGGAGTATTTGCAGTTTGGCAGCCATCAGTAAAAAAAAACATGGCAGTAAATATAACAGTACAAGTTAATAATAATAACATGGTTTTGGTTCAAGCTATCACTAAAGATTCGAAAAGTGAAACTGGTACAACATTACACCGCGCCCCCCTCCCCAGCCAAAATGGTTCCACCACAGCCAGTGTTTACTGTGCAGACCAGTGTTAGCGTTTGTATTCTGGGGAGCGAGGTAAGTTAATACAATGATGTCGGGGGGCGTTTGCCAGCCACAGGAGGAATAGCAGCGAAGGCAGCAGCACCTGGGAGACAGGTTAGCTGGCCGAGGAGCCACAGTGCAGCCGGGATGACGGCGTGCGTCCTTCATTATTCAGGAGAACAGGAGGAGAGGCTGGGAACTACATGTCACACAACAGAATGACAGCACAGACAGCGCTATGATATAAAGTGACAGAAGGAGATGAAATTACAGTGAAGACGGTTATAGCATTATACTTTACATGCTGTACGTGAGACGCAGAGAGAGAGAGAGAGATAAGGAGGTGCAGGCTTTGCTTTACTACTACTGCGGCATTTGCTCCTGCACGTTACAGCTGGAATTAAAATCGGTCACCGTCATGCACTGTCTAGGACTGCTCTGCGCCTCTCTCGCTCGCACACACACACACACACACACACACACACACAATTCTACTCTGTCAGCAAGGTAATCCAGGCGCGGTAGGTCCTTG